>NW_012193618.1:155999-189354 GCF_000504015.1 Erythranthe guttata
AGGGTTCTTGATCGTCTCATCCTAAGTTGGGGCGTTATCTCACCCCAAGGTTGGGCATCTCATCCCAATGGCTCGTGATCGCCTCATCCTAAGTTGGAGGCTATCCCAATGGTTCGACATTACCTTTACTTTTTAACCCCAAGGGGGTTCACATCCCATCTCAAGAGCCGGATATGGTCATCGTCCTAAAAAATAAGAACATCCCCAAAGGGCGGATAAAAAAAACGTGCGGTTGCTCCAAAACACATGTCTCAATCCGTGTGAAGGAGCTAAAAAATTTTGGAGAACGCGCGGAAACAGCAGCGCGCGTAGAAGACACGCGCCAATCGCGCGGCCTCGGTCCCCGCGCGCGCAAAAACACAAAAAAAAAAAAAAAAAAAAAGGTGATTCGCGCGTGCACAACACGCGCGAGTGGGGCAGCCGCGCACCCACCACGCGCGCCTCGGAACGCGCGTACAGAATAGAAAAAATAATCTGCAGAACGCGCGTGCCTCCACGCGCCAGAGAGCACACTCTCTCCCTTTCTCATGTAAGTGCCGCACGCGTCTCTCAATGGAGTCAAATCGCACGGCCCCATCTCTCCTCTCTCTCTCCCTCTCTCTTCCCCCCACGTGGGCCTCCACCCCACCTATTCTCCCTCTCTCCCCCCACGTGGGCAGCCTCCACCCCACCTACCCCCTTCCTCTCTCTCTTTCTTTCTCTCTCCTGACCCACCCCCTCCATTTCTCTCTCATCTCAAATGGCAATTCGCGCAGGTCCAAGCCGTGCGGCTTGATTCCCCGGCTCACCAGCCTCATGCCCTCCATCCAATCGCGCGAATTTAACGAGCTTCACCAAATTGCGTCTGCATTTTTACGCGCTCCACCAACTCGCACACGAATTTCAACGCGCTCCACCAAATTGTGCGCGCTCTCCAATGCGCCTCACCAAATCGTGCGCACTCTCTTAGGGGTAAATAAAAATTATTCCTCCACACCACTCCAAGGATTAACGGAACACTACAACACCGATCTACTCTCGACACGATTCGGTACCCTTTTCGACTTGTCTCTCACATCGAATCGAGAGTGAGGGGCTTGCGAGACAACTCCCACGAGGAGTCAACTCGCTCGGTCCTACAATCCGTTGTGAGACAACTCCCACGAGGGGCCAACTTCCTCGGTACTACCAACCCGTAGCGAGACAACTCCTACAATGAGTCAACTCGCTCGGTCCTACAACCCGTTGCGAGGCAACTCCCACGAGGAGCCAACTCCCTCGGTCCTACAACCCACAGCGAGACAACTCCCACGAGGAGCCAACTCGCTCGGCACTACAAATTCGTAACAACGGGCACGATCCCACGAGGAGCCACCTTGCTTAGTAATAAGACTCGTCGCGAGACAACTCCAACAAGGAGACAACTGGCTCAGAACGACCTCAATCCGCACGCTCCTCAGTCTCGCGTCATCCAACGCTCCTACAACTTCGCTGCGAGACAACTCGCTCGCAATTCACTACACAATCACAAGCTCAAGTCAACACGATTACAACCTTAGAAGCACTTAGAGATATTATGAGAATCTATATAGTCTGGCCAGCTTGATTACTCAAATTTCTCTACTTATTTTCGACGGGTCCTTCATTAAAACGTGGCCACAGTCCAAACATACTTACGACCCACGAGGTCTAACAAGGGGCACGATCCCTATCAAAAAAAAATCTTGAGAGCCTGATCCATTTATTAAGTATATTACGCACAAGGCTATACGTAAACACGTACAAGCAACGCGTCAAACCATTGATAGCGTCAATAAATAACAACTCCCACGAAGAGATAACAACACCAACGACTCAAGTAACTTACATCACGACAACTTGGTCTCGCAACGCGCCTTCACGCCCCTCCGACACACGCTCCTACGCGTTTTCGCACACCATCCCATACGGCAACGACCGACTACTACAATTTTTACTCTCGACACGATCTGTCGCCCATTTCAACATGGCCCCCACATTGACTCGAGAGTGGGGGGCTTAATGATATGCCTAATTGGGCCAACCCAATGGGCTTACAAATTATTTACCTACTGGGCCACGAGCCCAATATTAAATACCACTATCACCGAGGTCCAATCACCTTCAAATAAGGTTTGGGCCCAACAATCTCATCTAAAATACAAATAACGATATAATTCATTTATTAAGAAGAGGCCCTATTATCTAAATAATATTACGAGTCATATTCTCTCAACTATTTCTACTCCGCACGTCTGACTTGAGTGTCGGAGGGGTTTCCGCCGGATCAACCCCCGCACTCTACTCTTCCAGCTCATCCTAATTCAACACTCTAAGGTGATCTACTTTCTAGCATCATCACACACATATATTCAAAACTGCGAACGGTTCCTGCAATCGGTTCTTATCTATGGCAAGGTAGGGACGAAGCAATTGCAAACGTAAATTTTAAAACTACAAACTGTGAACGATTCTAATTAGCTATGGCAGGACAAGAACAAAACAATTTCAAACCAAAATTCAAAACTGTGAACAATTCTTAACTATGGCAGGGCAGAGACGAAGGAGTTGCGGACAGAGATTCAAAACTACAAACTACGAACGATTCCTGCAATCGATTCTTAGCTATGGCATGGTAGGGACGAAGCAATTGCAAACGTAAATTTTAAAACTGCAAATTGTGAACGATTCTAATTAGCTATGGCAGGACAAGAACAAAACAATTTCAAACCAAAATCCAAAACTGTGAACAATTCTTAACTATGGCAGGGCAGAGACAAAGGAGTTGCGGACAGAGATTCAAAACTACAAACTACGAATGATCCTATCTATGGCAGGGCAGGGACGAAACAAGTGCAAACAAAGATTCAACACTCGAAATTTTACGTTTCTGCACCATATTGTTTGCATTTGAGGTTCTCCGATTTGGCGTTAAGAGGCGATGACGAACAACAAACAAACAAACAAATCTAGGTCTTCTTTTTCAAGTAAAATGCGACAAAACAGCAAACGGACATCAATTTTTGTTGTTTTCTATTTTTTCGTTTAGGAGAACAATAAATGAAAGGTAAAATCGTAGCTAGGATTTGAAGATTCGCAACGATTTTTGTTTTTTTTGTTTGGAAGAAACCGTTGAATTAAAACTTGTATAAAGTTTTATTTGAGGATTTTTATTTTCCATATTTTATTTTGAGTATTTTAGACAAGTAAAAATAATAAAAGTAATTCAAATAGGGAATTAATAGTTAGAATAACTATAGCAAATTGCCCTGATTTTAATTAGGATTTTTTAGTAATTTGCATGAAAACGTATTGACCCATTAAATCTTGAAAATAAATATCCTCTCGAACAATTTTTTTTTCTTTTTTTTTTTGGGTAAATGGTAAATAGACCCATGACAAGGGCACTTAATTAAAAGAGGAACATCCAACTTTTTTGTCTTTCAAATACATCCAGCCCATTCAAACTTATTTGCAAATAAGGAAAATCCATTTATATATACCAAAATTACCCCCAATTCATTGAAACTCATTTCAACTCCAATTTCATGATTTGCACCCAAATTTAGCTCAATTTCATCAATTAACCAATTTTAACCCTAATTTCAATTTTGACCCACCACCACCGGAGACCGCTGGTCGCCGACGTTGACTGCTGGAGACCGCCGGTCTCCGGCGTTGACTTTTTTTTTTTTTTCGAAAAACTTTTTTTTTCCTGAAATTTTTTTCTGGCCGGTCAACTGCCGTTGACTGCCAGGTCTCCGGCGTTGACTTTTTTTTTTATAAGGTTGTTTGTAGAGATAACATTCTTAATCTTTCTTCCTACTTGCACCATCATAAACGAGTTTTCCATCTGATGATGCTAGAGTTAGATCACCTTAGTGAGTTGAGGTAGGATGAGCTGGAAGAGCAGAGTTGATCATTGGCTCACGAGCTTGATGACCTTGAGATACCTGCGATCATATAACACGTGAACTAGGCTGGGGGTTGATCCGGGCGGAAACCCCTCTGACGCTCAAGTCAGACGTGCGGATAGTGGAAATAGTCCAAAGAATACAGTTGATAGTATTACTCAGTTAATAGGACGTACCTTGAGGAATGAGTTCAGACCTTTATTTATAGCTTAGATGAGAGCTTTAGATGAGATTGTTAGGCCCAAACCTTATTTGAAGGTGATTGGGCCTCGGTGATTGTGGTCTTCAATATTGGGCTCGTAGCCCCGTAGATAAATAAATTGTAAGCCTATTGGGTTGGCCCAATTAGGCATATCATTAAGCCCCCCACTCTCGAGTCGATGTAGGGGCCATGTTGAAATGGATGACATATCGTGTCGAGAGTAAAAATTGTAGTAGTCGTTTGTTGGCGTATGGCCTGATGGTGTGCGAAAACGCGTTGGAGCGTGTGTCGGAGGGGCGTGTAGGCGCGTTGGCGCGTAGCGCGACCAAGTTGTCGCGATGTAATTTACTTGAGTCGTCGGTTTTGTCCCGCGACAATGTGGTAGCGCGGATCGAGTTATCTCCTCGTGGGAGTTGTTATTTATTGACGTTGTCAATGGTTTGACGCGTTGCTTGTATGTGTTTACATATAGCCTTGTACGTGATGTACTTGATGAGTGGATCAGACTCTCAAGAA
The DNA here is from genome assembly GCF_000504015.1 of Erythranthe guttata. The sequence goes on from NW_012193618.1 coordinate 160,629, forward strand.
TTTTTTTTTTTTTTTTACGGGGATCGTGCCCCTTATTAGACCTCGCGGGTCATAAGTATGTTTTGACCGTGGCCACGTTTTAATGAAGGACCCGTCGAAGACAAGTAGAGAAATTTGAGTAATCGAGTTGGCCAGGCTATATAGATTCCCATAATATCTCTAAGTGTTTCTAGGGTTGTAATCATGCTAACTTGAGCTTGCGATTGTGTATTGAATTGCGAGTGAGTTGTCCCCTCGAGAGAGTTGTCTTGCAGCGGAGTTGTAGGAGCATTGGATGACGCGCGACTGAGGAGCGTGCGGATTGAGGTCGCTCTAAGCGAGTTGTCTCCTCGTGCAATTTGTCTCGCAGCGAGTTTTATTATCGAGCGAGGTGGTTGCACGTGGGAGTTGCCTTGCAACATATTTGTAGTGTCGAGCGAGTTGGCTCCTCGTGGAAGTTGTCCCGCTGCGGGTTGTGGTACCGAGCGAGTTGGCTTCTCGTGGGAGTTGTCTCGCTGCGGGTTCGTAGTACCGAGCGAGTTGTCTCCTCGTGGGAGTTGTCTCGCTGCGGGTTGTAGCACCGAGCGAGTTGGCTCCTCTTGAGAGTTGCCTCGCAACGGATTGTAGGACGGAGCGGGTGGTCTCCTCATGGGAGTTATCTCGTTGTGGTTTTGTAAACCCGAGGGAGTTGGCTCCTCGTGGGAGTTGTCTCGCAATGGGTTATATGACCGAGCAAGTTATCTCCTCGTGGGAGTTGTCTCGCTATGGGTTGTAGTTCCGAGCGAGTTGTCTCCTCGTGGGAGTTGTCTCACATCGAGTCTTATTACCGAGCGAGGTGGCTTATCGTGGGAGTTGCCTCGCAACGGGTTCGTAGGACCGAGCGAGTTGTCTCCTCATGGAAGTTGTCCTGCTGCAGGTTCGTAGTATCGAGGGAGTTGGCTCCTCGTGGGAGTTGCCTCACAACGGGTTCGTAGGACCGAGCGAGTTGTCTCCTCGTGGGAGTTGTCTCGCTGCGGGTTCGTAGTTTCAAGCGAGTTGTCTCCTCGTAGGAGTAGGAGTTGTCTCGCAAGCCCCCCACTCTCGATTCGATGTGGGAGACAAGTAGAAAAGTATACTGAATCGTGTCGAGAGTAGTAGGTGTTGTCGTGTTCCGTTCATTGTTGTCGTGGCGTGGAGAAATATAATTTTAATTTATCTATTGGAGAGCGCGCGCGATTTGGTGAGGCATGTTGGAGAGCGCGCCTGATTTGGTGGAGTGGGTTGAAATTCGCGCGCTATATGTTAATGAGCGTAAAAAAAAATTCGGGCACAATTTGGTGGAGAGTAGTAAAAGTTACGCGCGGTCCAAGGTGGCCTTGAGAAGACGTGCGTGCTTGGGAATGCGCGCAAGTGCTGCCCTCTCTTTAATGGCGGAAAAAGAATATAATCATATGTATATGTCGATCAATTATTTAATTCTTTTAGTCAAATTTAATATAAACTATATACCATCCTCAAAATCGAGAAATAAAATGCAATAATGATGAGAATCAGATTCAATTATAAAGAAACAGAGATTATTATTATTAATAATATATTGGGTAAAGTACAAACACCCTTGAAGTATGGTCGATTTACAAAAAAATCCCTCTTGTTTGGATAATTATATCTACCCCATCAACTATGATTTTTTCTTACACCTCCACCCTTATGGTGTCAAATTCAACATAATCGTCTAGATTTTGTGGAATGTGCTCTAGTTTGTACTCGTTTCGTATAAAAATACATTTTTTTATGCACCACAATCTGATATATACAAGCCAAAAAACACATATTATGATCATCTTGCTTCAAAATGTAGAGTTCGAATGAGATAAAACGGGTACAAAAGTGATAATATTCCATATAATCTCGAAGATTCCACTAAATTTAAAAAGTTGAGGGAGTGATTGTAATTATCAACATAAGAGGGATTTTTCGTAATTTTGACCATAACTCATGGATGGTTGTAATTTACCTTATTATATATTCTATCTTCCACACTATTTTATTCTGTAAATGCACAGATCTCTTTGTCCCAAGTATTTAAAAAATGCCAACATTAAATAATTAACACGTGACTATCATACAGTTCATATTTTGTCTTATTGATTTTATGTTTTATAGATGTCCAGCCTACCACAGCTGAAATTATTGTCATTTAATTTTCTTTACCAGCTTCATCTGATAGTGAAATCATTTATCTGCTACGTAGCACAAACATGAAAACGATATATACGGGAAAACGACATATCCAAAAAATTAGAATACGGGAATTTAGGGAAAATGTGTAAATATTAAAAGTATAGGTGTGTATATATAAATATACTATATAAACTTGTACAAGATTTCATGTATATACAAATATATTTTATATATTTTTGTACAAATTTATTCAAATAAATATTATTATCATCTACCAAATTGCAATTGATTATTAAACCATATAAATAATTTGGGTAGTAACAAAAATACTTGGAATTTCGCTGTTCGAACATGTTTCTAATTTTGTTTAAATTACAAAATGGCCCATAAAGTGGTTGGCAAGTGTCCTCGAGTGTCTTATTCTGAACACGGATACATTAAGAAGTTGAAGTTTTCGTGTTACATAGATTTTTATGAACAATTATGTCAAAATCGTGTAAAGCAATATTCCAAAAATGTCAAAATAAGCTTGTGGATTAGATTGTTTGGATAGCACTATTTGTGGTCTATAAAATTCAATATATAAATCCCCTGCATGAAGTAGATTCCATGAAATCATAAACAACTTTCAACTAACCATCACTTTCACCATTATATAAAAAAAAAAAAAAAAAAAAAAAAAAAAATTGTGATGGTGTTGAAAGTGGTTAAAAACAATTGTGCATTTATTAATATTCATTGATGAATTTAATTACTACTGTGCCATTTCAAGATTCAAAGAGACCTTTCTTCTCTCCTCTCTCTCTCTTCTTGCTTTGTGTCACAATCAATCCATAATGATTGACTTTCTCTCTCCTCTCTCTCTCTCTTCTTCTAATAACTCTTTCTCCCATTCAAGTTTCTCATCAAGTTTGTTTGCTGAATGCATTCATTAATTTGATGTAGTATTCAAGTTTTCGATTAGTACGGTGCAAAAGAGCGATCGATCGAACATGTCGCGTAATCTCTACGAACCACGCTCGCTTTTGTCGTTGCCGGACGATATATTTTCCGTAATAACAAACTTCCTCTCTCCGAAAGATGTATGTCGTCTTGGCCTAGGTTGTCCACTTCTCAACTCTGTTCTATCGTCGGACAAAGTATGGATTGTCCAATGTAATAAACTAGGCCTAATCCCGTTCACCGCTCTCGTCGAGTGGAGAAACGGAGTTTGTTCTTACAAATCCCTCTGTAAATTCTTGGTGAATATTCGTCCGTTGATCGGTATTTGGGTCCACCAGAACCCCGAGCTAGGCAATGTAGTCTATGTTATGCCCGGTTTTTTATCGGTCGTCGGATGTCGGATAATCCCGCAAGTGGCGGACGGTCCGATTTTGTGGACGCCTGTCTTCGAGATCCTCTGCGACCACGTGGGGTCCACTTCGTTTTTCTTGCACGGGAGGGAGCGAGGAGACGACTGCATTTACCCCGGATTGTTAAAATCGGTCGAGAGGAAGTGTAACGTTCTTTCGCTCGAGGCGTCGTGTGAAATGACCGAAATGCCCTTCAGCCGTTTGGAATCCGACGATAGGGCGAGGCTGCTCGATGTTGTTACTAGAGAAATCGGGAATATTCTTCCGGAAGCATCAAATGTGGTATTTTTTCCTCGCTCGAGTAGCGATTTCGAAGTCCTGCACGAGAGGAGGTTGTCGCTTTTACGAATGTATGATAAGCGTGGTGGATTGAGTTTACGAGGTGTGAATATGGAATTAGATCGTTATCTAGCGTGGCCTCGTATGGACAAAAGTCAATCGTCTCTCTACAAGTTGACTATCGAGAAGTCAACGCGCGAGTACGGTGGTTTATGGGGAGGGACTTTTGGTTGGCCGCCGTCTGCCGAAAAGCCAGGTGGCGCCCTCTTCTTGATCTTGATCTCTTATGAAGAATCGAAACAACTAATGATTGGTACCAAGATATTAGAAGGTAACTCGTACGTTTGCTACCCTAATGGATCGGCTATGTTCATCGTGAACGCAGATCAATCATCGGAGGGAATATTCCCGTTTCACGAAGGATCTGATCCTATTGAAGTTAAGGAGTCGTTTAGTGGAGAAGGCATTGCGAACGGCTATGGTATGAGATTACCTAATTGGGAAAGCGGGTCGCTTTTCGTTCTTGAAAATGGATTGCTCGTTTTTTTATGGGAGGAGTCAAGGGAAGTATTGACTTTGAAGAGGCTCGATTTGGGGGAGCTTTTAACGAGAGGGGAAAGAGTGAATTCTTTGTCGCCGGTTTCGAATTTTGCGTATTTGACAAAGACGTACACGAATGTTTACTCGGGATTTTGAAAATTTCTTGAAATAGCTCTATTTTTTTTTCCAGTACAATCATAGTACGGGTGTGTACGAATTCGACAAATCATCGTAAAATTTTTAGCGTCTGCTGTTCGTCTATATGTGTACATTTATGCCAATGCTATTTTTGTGCATTTTGCGTTTTTTTTTTATACCCCGATTTATTATTGAAAAATCGCCGTTTATGGTAATGCGTGTTTTTTTCTTTTTCGACAGGTAAAACTGTTTATGAAAACCGTATATGCTTTGTGTAATCTTCTCATCTTTCGGTTTCGATAATCTTGGGTTGATTTGATTATTTTTTCTGCTGCTGCCGAACGAAGAATTCTTTCGTTAGATGAATGAGGTTCGATACATTCTTTCTTCTCTCTACTTGCAATAATATGCAGATCGAGTCTCGGTAAATGGTAAATTCATTGGAAATCGGGAAATCGAAGACATATATAAACGATCATAGGAAATTTATGAATGATTGTAGAAGGTTACATAAATTTATTCAAAAAAATATAAATATAGTAAATTTTATAAAGGCTGCGGCTATATGCAAGACTAATTCCACTTGTGCAAGACCAAATTAAAATTTTCAATGTATAAATACTATAATACCCTTATTTATGAAAAAAATAAAAAATTCCAAATATGCAAGACCAAAAATTCAAAAACACAAAAAACCCTATCACAAGACCACAAAACCCAAGACCAACTATCATCTTCTCCATCTTCCAAAATTCACAAGACCTTTCTCATTCCTCCTCCATTAACCCACAAAACCTAGAAATTCAAAATCATCAAAACTCAACAAATCTTACAAAGATGGCAAGTATGGAGTCAGAAGACATCAAAATAGAAGATTATACGATGGAAGAACCCAAGAATGTATGCATTTATGGGTTTTTTTAGCTAGAATATCGATTTTCCAAAAAAAATCCCGCGCAAACGAATTCGACATGTACAGGTCGAATTTTACAGGTAAAAATCGACATTTAGATGTCGATTTTGAGGTATAAAATTCGACATTTAGATGTCGATTTTGAGGTATAAAATTCGACATTTGAATTTGTGCTACAAATTCGACATGTCAATGTCGATTTTTACCTATGAAATTCGACGCTTAAGTGTCGATTTGTAGCATAGTTTTTCGACACCTTGGTGTCGATTTTTGTTTTTTTCTCATTATTTGTATTTGGTCTTACATGAGAAAAAAAAAGCCAATTTAATTTATGGGCATACTTGTCATTCCATCTTAATAAAATAGAATCTTTTGGAATCTTTCTTTAATTTGGTCTTGCACAAGTGGAATGAGTATTGCATATAGCCGCAGCCTTTTATAAATCATATATATAATTATAAAAAGATGGAACAAGAAAATCAAATAGACTAAAACATTGGGCTAGAAATACAGTAAAATCAACCTATGAGACTATTTTTTGAAATTGTAGGACTGAAAACGACACTGATTCAATCTTCTTTTTTTTTTTTTTTTTGGTGCTGACACTGATTCAATCTTATGGGATCAGAAATGCAATTTTCTGGACAACCATCTTACTAAAACAAAATAAAAACTACTGCTATTGTCAATAAACTGCCAGAAAACAGTATATATATTGGGGATATTTGACAAAACCCCTCGTTGAATTTCGACTTTATGATAAATTCATTTTATTAATTAATATTTGACATAAATCCATTAAACTCAAATTACCCAAAATGCCCCATCACTCTCCAAAATAACTCCTCACAAATCTCACGTCATTTCAGTTTTTTTTCAGAAAAAATATGGTTTTTTTAATTTCGATTTTAAAACAAACTATTGCTTTTATTTTATTTCAATTTTTCATTTTTCCAACCAAGTTTAAATGGTTTTTAATGCCCAATTTTATTTTAATTTTTTGTCTTTTTTATTTCAATTTTTTTTTTCCACCAGGGTTACGAAAATTAAAATTCACTATATACTCATCGAAAACTACTAAAAATTTATCGAAAACCACTGTATAATTACAGGAAAATTCACTGTAGAATTAACGTAATCCACTTTAATATGAACATAATCCACAACACTGTTCAAACTCATTTCGGTTGGGATGTCCTTCAAATGTCATGTTTAATATGAACTTTAAAATGTCATGTTTAACTTCGCAGACACCACACTGTTCAAACTCATTTCGGTTGGGAGTCCTTCAAATGTATTGTGAAGGTTTTAAAAATGCGAGGAGAATAAAACTTAGATTGATATTCCAACTTTGAACGCATGAGAATGGACGGGAAGGAAACCATTTCTCAATACAATGAGAACATCATTGATTTGGCACATGACTTTCTAACTCTCGGAGGTCCATTGAGCAATGAAACACTAGTCAACAAAGTATTCAGGACACTCCCAAAACGGTGCAAAATAAAGGTCATATCAATCGAAAATTGTCTGACACATTCACCACTAGATTTGATGAATTAGTAGAAATTCTCAAGTGAGATGAACGATGAGGAGGAAAAGAAACAAAAATACTTAGTCGTATATAGCACACTGAATACCATGACATCGTATGTAACGCACCGAATATCATGTAAGTAATCTATAAATTTTCTTGTCCGTCTATAATCAGTGTTAAATAAGACTGAAACAACAGTCACTGAAATGTTACTTACAGATCAAAAATAATTATTTTATCAAAAATAAATCTAGCAATAAAATAATAAAAAGATTTATTTATTTTTCCAAATTAAAATATTAAAATAAGTATAGACTTTAATTTCAATATTATAACGAATGAAATTGATCAGGTTAAATCTTTGATATGGTCTTGGGTTGGTATTTGTTGGGCTTCTATCTGCGAAATAAGAAAAACAAAGTTCGGACTTATGCCGAAGTTAGCACTTTTACATCTTGGTCAGTATTTTTCTTTGGCAGTTCATATTTGCAGTTTAGAAGCAACAATGTGTGTGTTCTTACCTTGCATGGATTCACATTGGTTCATTGTTTTATTTTCATACTTTGTATGATTTTCTTTTACTCTTATCTTTTAGATCAACGTCCTCTTGCGCATGGCTTCTGAGTTGAAAACCCGGCTCGCAAAAACGAGAAACATGCTCGCCTTAAGAGGAATTGCCACCAAGAAGGCCAATGAAGTGGACCATCTTCAGACTTCAGGACATGGTTAGCGAGCTTACCCAAGAGAAGGCTGCTACAGAAGAGAAAGTTCGCCTTGGGGGGTGATAAATACAACGAGATAAAATCCTCGCTGGAAAGTAGGTTGAGTAGTTTGCAATCGGAGAAAGAGCAAATTCGGGAGAATGCGCGAGAGAAACATCGAGTTATTGACGCGGAGTGGTTGCAAGCTATTGCGTTGGAGCGTCTAAAGCCACTCTATGATAATTTGTGCTCCATGGATGTGCATAATTTTTGGAAGGAGCATTGCGAGAAATTGATAGTGAAGTACTCCTCCTCGGCACACTTTGCCATAGCACCCGCTCCGATTGGTCCGAACTACTTCAATCGTGGTATATGCATGTTTGTGTATCGAGAGCCATGATTACCTCGATCTCAGTGAGCTCGTTGCTATTATTTTTTAACACTTGGACTTTCTTTTGTTCCATCGAGATCGGTGGAGTAAGTGGAGATCCATTTGTTAGTGTTGTTGAATTCGTGCTAATTTCTTGCTTTTCTTTCTATTTTTCTAAGTCATTTTTGTTGTAATGAGTTTGAGATATTTCCACCAATTTGTTTTTATTTTGGCGAAGTCGTTCTCAGTGTTTTTTATCTTGAGCTTGTCTCGCTCTATTTTGAAAATTTTCATCAAATATGTTGCACTTTCGATGAGCTCGTGCTCGATAGAATACCATCAATTTTATTGTGATTTCGTTGAGCTTGTGCTCGACAGAATAAATTGTGATATATCCTCAATTTTATTGCAATTTTGGTGAGCTCGTGCTCGGTAGAATAAATTGAGATTCATCATCAATTTTATTGAATTTTCGGTGAGCTCGTTCTCGTTACTTCAGAATAAATTAAAATCTATCATCAATTTTATTGCAATTTTGGTGAGCTCGTGCTTGATAGAATAAATTGAGATCGATATCTCATGTTCGACGGCTCGTTACTTTAGAATAAATTGAGATCTATCGCCAATTTTATCGCAATTTCGGTGGGCTCGTGCTCTTTACTTTAGAATGAGTTTTATCTTGGTTTATTGTAAGTTTGTTTTGCTCTATTTGGCTCGTGCTAAACACTTGATTTAAAAAAGGCCCTTCTATATTGCATTGTTACGGGAAAAAATATTATCTTCTCGACGGGCGTTGAAAATAAAATGGCAATAACGGACATGCCCTGCTTAATTTATACAAAATATTTCTACAAATGGTAGAAGTTGGAAGCGCCGAGCTATCAGTATGCCTTCCATTTCGTTTAGCATGTAGGCTACTCCTGCGAGCACCTTCACGAGATTGTAAGGTCCTTCCCATTTTCCCACCAACTTCCATGTTGGTTTTAGTGTGTCGACCTGCCTTAAAACCAAGTCCACCACTTGAAATATTCTCGCTCTTACTTTCATATCGTATATGCACCTTTAACTATAGCTTTACTAACTTCTATCTTTAGTCGGGCTTCACTACCCCAAACCTCTGCTTAATTTCCAATCATGTATACCAATTATGCATCTTTGTCGAGTTGAATTGCGTTCCATTGTCTGAGACGAGGTTTTGGGGCAGACCGCATCGACAACAAATATTTAACGCATGAATCATTACTTCGGGGATCGGAATGTTATTCTTGTAATTTCTACTGCCTTTATCCATTTGGTAAAAATAGTCCACCACGACTATAATGAACTTTCTCCGCCCTGCGGCGAGTGGCATTGGTTCCACAATATCGATTCCCTATTGTGTAAATGGGCAGGGAGATGTGATAACGTTATATCCTCTCCTGGGACGTGGATTAGTGGACCGTGTTTTGACATTTGTCGCATGCATTTTACGAACTGCAGGCGTCCTTTCTTAGCGTAGGCCAAAAGTATCCAACTCTTAATACACTTGCAATTAACGTCCTCCCCCTGCATGATCTCCGCATCATCCTTCATGGATTTCGCGTAGCACATATTGACCCTCATGTCTGCTTACACATCTTAAGTGGGGTTTCGTGTATCCCCTTTTGTAAAGTTTGTCACTATCCAAACTCAAATATTTCGCCATATGCATGTCCTACATTTGTCTGAGCCCGTGCGCCTTCGTAAACCCTTCATATATCGCATGTGCTGATCTTTTATTTCTATGCGCCAATCCCTTAGGATTTCTTCTCTGGACTCTAGAGTGGCTCGCCCATTCATAAATGAATTTTCTTTGACTTGCAACCTACCACCAACAACCTATTTTCATCGAGAAATAAGTTTGATCATTATCTTCTCGAGGGCCACCACGATACCTTCTTCGCCCATTCATAAAATAATGCTTACAAATTTCAAAAAACATATTCCTAAAATTCATATAAAATGTTGAAGTTCTAAAATTCATATAAAATGTTGAAGTTATAAAACTATGCTAATTGGTACAGACTTATAATTAAAATATTTATATCTTCAATCCTATTACAAGTTTCTGCATTTTGTACATATTTTCGGAAATCTTAATGTATATAAAATGCTCGCAGATACTGTTGCCGAGACCATCATTCCATATAAAATACGTCGTGGGGATTTAGAGCCCAAATGGACACTTTTAATTAAAGGGGTTAATATGTACGGTCCCTCGTAGCAAACTTAATTACAACTAAATGACAACCCCAAATTAATATTTTAAATAAATCCCTATTTCAAAATATAATATGTCTCACATCCCTAATTTTTTTTTGTCCCTAACTTGCTTTTATACCTTAAATATAACTTTTATTTTCGTCTATTCAATCCAGATCTATTTCTTTTCTTTTAGTCTCTCCATTTCTCTCTTTTTATCATTTTCTCTACATGTCTCTCACGATCTGTTGCTCTTTCTCTTTCTCTATCTCTATCTCTCTCCCTTTCTATCTCTTTTGCTCTCAGTTATGGTGGGTGGCTATGGTGCCATCGGTGGTGGTTATGGAGACGGCTATGGAGCCGACGGGTAACATGGGGTTTGTCATGGAGGCTCATGGTGAATGACGACGACTATGGAGGTTGTGCATATGATGGGATTGTTATGGATGCAGCTATGGCGAGTGACGACGGCTATGGAGGCCGTGGGTATGATGGAGGTAGTTATGGAGACGGTTAAGGCCGATGGTGGCCGCAATTACGATGTGGGGTGGTTATCGGAGATACGAAAGGGTCGGGAGGCGATGGATATAGAGGTGGTGGCAACTATGGTGACGGTTTAGTAGATCTAGATTTTTATTTTGGCGGCTATGGCGACGGTGGTTGTAGATATAAGGTTTTATTTTTGGATGACTATGGATTCTGTGGGTGTCTATGGTTGTCTATGCTGGCTTGCGGCTAGTGTTCAAAGAGGATGTTAGGATTTTCGAATTGTGCAGTACAAATGACTACGGGTTACTACGATTAATGCGGTTTTCTACGGTTGTCTATAGGTAACTACGACAGTACAAATGACTATGGGTTACTACGATTACTACGGGTTTCTTCAGGTGCCTAGGTGACTACCGCTGGAATTTTTTTTTCACAATTTTTCAATATTATGTAGAAATAAAGGAAAAATAGATTTTTATAATACTGAAAAATACTAAATGAAAAAAGAGAAAAAGATTGTGTTCTACGTACCAAAAAAATATTAGATGCAAAAATAAAAATGTAAATGCATAATAAAAAAATGATAAATAAAATTTGAATATTACTTTGTGCATATTTCATTTTTGGAACGAAATTTATAAAGAATGTGAAACAAATGTTTAGTTGAATTTGTAATTTAATTCTAATAAGTTTTGTGACAATGGGCCCATATCTTAAGACCCTTTAATTAAAATGAAAAAAAAAATTTAAGATTATAATAAGTTACTAATATTGAAATTGTAATACAATAATTTACAAAATAATATTACAATCAAAAATAATATTATATCAATATTACAACAATCCCCTTAAAACCTTTAAATTAGAAAAAGGGTATGAAAATGCAGAAAATTCCAATATAGGGGTTAAAATGTAAGTTCTGAAATCACCTTATTTTAATAGAGACCATAAAATTTGGGGACTAAGTTGAAACTTTAGAAAACTTAAGTGACCCGAATCAGATTTGTATTCTTGCAATTGACCCTCCCCAAATCAGAACTAATACAAAATTGTTGGACCTTAGTGCAATTTTAGAAATCTTAAACAAAACACGGCCCCTCCTCTATTCAGTAGTCGGCATCACCAACCCTAACCCATTTCCGACGCTTACGAAGAACACACTCACACCGCCCGGAAGCCGTTCGACCCCAATTCTAGTCCGTTCCGTCCGATTAATCGCCACCGCGGTGAGCGAACGCGGCGTAAATTGCCGTTCCGGCGGATAAATCGCCGCTTTTTAGATTTTCGAACACGCCAGCCGCTAAATGCTGGAACTTTGTCGCGGTGGCCTCCGTTCCGGTTCCACTAACTCCGTTCCGGCCGTTATAGCGGCGTTCCGGCGAACCGTGGGTGGATGTTGAAGAGTTTTTGTGCGAGCGAGAGGCTAATCACGGATGTGGACGAATATTTTTAAAATCGTAAGATCTTCCATTTTATATTTAGTGCAGAATTAGTTGAAATTGATAATTTTCTCTTATACTTTTTTTTGGATTGATTATGCAGTATTAATCTTACTATGTTTTCCTTCTTAGTTATATTAATTTCACACTTTCTGTTGTTCGCATTACATTTGCTGCTGTTGTATATTTAATGCCCAATTCTCACAAGTATGTATTTTGGACTTATTATGTGGCTTGCCTGACTTTCAGTTTTTATCTTTGAGCCATGCAACATGCTAACACCTCTCCGATTTTTGATGAGAAAAATCATTACTTTTCTCTCTATGAATCTACACATTTGGTGAAAGTTTGTTACCATCACTAGACACACCAATTCAATGCCTTCTGTGATGATTACATGACATATCTAGATCCATGCACTATGTAGCCAACATACACCAATGTATCTGTATAAATTTATCGGATTTGACAAGTTGGTTCCACCCATGTTCGAAATTAGAAGGACCACTTATCTGTAGGAATATTGATATACGCGTTTTCATTTGCAAAATGGATGCTTTGGGCAACTTTTTTCAGTTTTCTAGAATTTATATAAAGCGATAAGACATTACTCATAAAATATGCCACTATTCAGCCCAGACATTCAGCTCCTGCCATATATTAGTGTAGTATCATGAATTGTTTGAAACTCTAACATAAATCGTTGCCTAATATGTGTATGCTCCGGGAAGGGCTTGAATACCGGAAAATTTGATGATATTTGCTCTCATCAGCCCAGAAAACTAGCTACTTGTTTTTGGCTAGTTATCCAATGTACGGGGAACTTTGCTGCAGGCATGGAATACAGTAATCATTTATTCCAAGCAATCTAATTTAGTAGCTGAAGAATTTATAAAACATTGCGAATTAGTTTTTATTTTAATTTTGAGGATATTGCTTTATATGGTATTCTATGGTGGAGATGTTTCTGGTATTGGCATTTTTGGTTCTTGATATATTGCAATATACTAATAATATATTTTAACTTTTTCCAGGGTGGTTTGCATCAGATATCATGGTTTCAGTTTCTTCCCAATGAATTTGATTTCAACGCTCTGTCTGATAAGAGGTATGGTCTTGAATCATTAGTTTGTTAAATAGATTTACTCGATTAATTACATCGGTCTGTCAGACCATTTAGTTGTTTTAAATTTCGTAAGGAACCATGTAGCTTTTAGTAATTGGCCTTTTAGTTGAATAAGGAACACCTAAATGATGAATAGAGGACTATGGACATTAAATCTTATGCTTAGGGTTATAAATCCCACATTGACGATTTATTTCTTTTATTTATATGATTCAGATCCTCGATATCTTACAGTTTCCAGATTTGATTCTTGTTAAATATATAATTTTCACATACCTTTCCGGGCAATCAGGTTGGCCGTATGTGTTGGGTCCTAGATCAGTTTTAACTCCTTTTTATTTGATATTTTCAAAGTTCAAAAGTGGATCAAAAAGATGCAGCAACTTCAGTGGTGCTCTCAGCACATCTGCAACTGCAGAAGGAAGGGCTTCTCAGTACATGGACTAATTCTTTTGTTGGACCCTGGGATCCTTCACAGGGTTTGCACAATCCTGGTAAGTTTATAAATGACACTTTGGAGCAGATATAGCAACCATGTGCTTTTAACTGTTGCCTGCTCGTAATTTGACAGATGAAAAGATCAAGCTCTGGCTTTTTATCCCGGGACAACACTCCTCTGTCATTGAGAAAGCACAGCCTGCCGTTGCTAAATTGAGAGGTATGTTGTTTTTTTAGTAGAGCTTTTATATGAAGTTGATTATGTTTTCATACTAAATGAACTTCTATTATTCGCCACATAAGTTCTCGCATGTGGCCTTTGGGTGTCTCCTGGTGATTCAGAAGAAGTTGCAGCTGCCCTGTCCCAGGCTCTAAGAAACTGTATAGAAAGGTTATACCATGTATATTTTGTGATTAGTTTATACTCGTGATCATTAACTAACAATGTTTTTGTCTTATTTGACAGAGCTCTTAGAGGGCTCTCATATGTACGGTTTGGAGATGTGTTTTCAAAATATCATCCATTTACACAAAACGAAGAACTCTTCAGGTTTGCTATTGGTATTAATGTCTGTCTTGGGATCAATGTGTCTGAATGTTGGAATTGTTGTTCGAATAGGACATGGTTTTCAGTATCATAAGACTTCTATGTGATAGTTTTGGGGTTTTCTTACTTTACTTGACATGCAAATCAGACATCATTGGAAAACCATTTTGCTGGATAATAGTTAGTCACAACCTTGTGAAGTGGTATTTCCATTAATCGTATCGTGTTGTCTTAGAATGAATCTGTGAACCAATGCTATACTTAGGAGGGTTTTTGGCTAAGCTTATAAGCTGTTAAAAACAGCGTATAAGATGTTTAAGAGCTTACAATCTCTTCAAAAGTGTTTGGTAGTTTTTTTTTGAAGGATCTTAAAAATTAAAAAATAAGCTGTTGGAAAACTTATAATATCTTGTTTAAAAAAATCTCTACACCTCATCTTCGAAAAAAAATAATTTAGAAGCTCATCATCCAAACACTTTAAATTTGAAAATTAGACGTAACAAGTTATCGGATATAAGAACTTGTCTGATGTTTGAAATAAGTTTAGCCTAACAGCGTCTTATTTTGATGTTCATTAATTATATGTTCAAAAGATCCATATGCAAGAGGTCTTAAGTTATGTTGGGGCAAAGGACAGAAAAAGGTTGGGTCTAATATTATTAACTCTCCTGGAATATTCCAGCTACTCTTGAGTGATATGGCCAGTCTGCTCATTTATTAAAAGTTTTCCCTTCCAAAACTTTTGAAGCTTGCGAGCTTTCTCATTGGCCATGTAGTGTAAAACTTGGAAATGCTGCCTGGTTAAATGAGTTTGAGTTGCTGAAAACAATCAACTTTCCATGGCTATACCTGTCGGATGCTAGTTATGTATTTTGAGATTTGTGTTTATTGTTTGAGTAATAGACCTAGGGTACTGTGAGAATTTTCCAGAAAAAGAAAATTTATGCTTGAGAATAACGTAAAATATGAAATGAATCTTGAGCAAGCTCTCTCCCCTTTGCGAGTTGCATATGTAACCAAGACCGTTAAGGGTAGACTCACCTTCAACTGGTTTCTGAAATATCTGATTTCCATGTATTCTGTACAATCAATTGCTCTTGGTATGGAATTCCTGTTATGGTTGTAAGCACGTCAGTTAGAGAAGTTCTTAGACACTTTTAATGTTATCCTTTCTTAAGAAGTTTTATTGCTGCTTTGTAGGAGGGGTCAACCTGTTGCTGAGTTTATCTTTGCCGCTTCGGAAGAGGCAATATTTGTTCATGTTATTATATCCGCTAAGTTAGTCTTTCTCCCCTACTCTCAAACTTTCTATTCTCTGTGTACTATTTATTAGATTTGGAACAATATTCCATGTTTATCTTTTCAAGGATATGTAGTCAACCCCACTTAATGCCGTTTAAATCTTGAAACATGATTGTTTTTGCTCACTTTTAGGCATGTCCGGGCGCTATCCAGTGGTGATATAGGACCATTCCTCAGCAGTTCTTCTAGGCGTTCCAATGACCGTATTTCAGGTATGCTTTTCGGTACAATGATGTGCTTTTATGGTTATATGATACTTGCATGAGAGATGCTTTCGTCCATCTTGTGTATGAATTGGTAGTGTTTAAATAGAAAGTTGCGTTGAGTTCCGTGCTATGATGCTAGAATTCTGTGCTATCAAATTCTTCAAATGTGTGTTATCCTACATTTGTTCTCTGATGCTGCATGAAGACAATGCTCGGCTTCTTTAATAATTGTAAAAGATGAGTACACAAAATAAATAATTTAGACACTTATCTGACACATTTGATTCATTATTCTTATGCTACAGCTGCATGATTGAGTTTTTATAGTCAAAATTTGACGATCGAGTTGCCTTATAGTTCATTTATATTGAAATATGTTCCATGGGCTAGCGTGTCTACTGTATACAAATACAAAGTTGGCGTGCATATATGTATGTTATTTTGAATTTGTCCCCGGATGAGGTTAGTTGATGTTCTGTGCATTTTCACTTGTTTTTATCATCTTCACCAGTTTCAACAGATATCTCTACCTACCATCTCTTTTTACTGAGGAATCCTCAGTTTCACTCTTATTCCCCTTGATACATGAATTTTCGCCGTTTCTTCCAGTACTTCTACTAACCTATAGATTCCTCTTTGTCTATCAATTCTTTTGTTCATCAATTTTAAAATATAGATTTTTTACCCTCATCTACGAAACTTCTTTCAGGAAAGCTTCAGTTCTACACCTGTTGTCCTTGACATGTGTAAAGTTTTTACGTTTATTTTCTATTACTTTCCCTAAACTATCTTTTGGTGTCTCTGTCTACATTTCTTTTCATTTACTATTCTCCTGGGAAAAGAAAAGAAGAATAAAAACATAATAATGAACTTTGAAGAATCTGAGCTATTATGTCCAGGGAGGCTGATCTGTTGGTTCTGTATGCCTCTTTTAGATATATCAAGCTATGACATAGCATCTTGAAATGATCTACTCAAGCCTACATACTAACGATGCTCGTTTTTGCAGTTATTGCTTCCCCTCATGGAATGCGTGGAAAGCTCACAGGATGTTGTCCTGGCGATCTTGTGAAACAAGTGTATATGAGGTTTGATGAACTACCCTTCAACTAGCATTCTCCATGTCCATCATTCTCATTTCTAATGTCTATTTGCTTCATTTATTATCCCGTCCATTGACAGGTTAACTTCTCTTAGATATTGTATTCAGACTTATTCGATTAGTTGTATTTACATATCTCTTTCATTTTGCTGGTTTGTTTTGTTGTTTATTTGTCCTTCATTTGTATTTGGACAGCTCTGCAAAGTTTAGAGGTTCAAATGGAATTATAGGTCTTCCCCACCATGCTGCTCAAGGGTCCGTCCTACCAGCTCAAATGAGGGGACAGAACTGCTATGTTGAAGTGACCATTGGTTGCCAGGACAAGATGGGCCGCAATAATGTTTACTCGCGTAGTAACTTGCCTCAGACTCATGGCACTGAGCCCCCACCTGTCGGACTAGGTACTCAAAGGTGGCCTCCAGAAAAGCTCCCATTTTGTGAAAAAATGTTTGTTTATCCAGCTGAAGCTGTCCTTGTTCCAGTTATGCAGACATCTTTTGCTAGATCTTCTCTGAAGAGGTAGGACAAAATCAATGTATAGCAAAATCCGGTAGCATTAACTTTTGTTATTGCCTGGAATTTTTTTTTTGTGCTAGCAGCTGGATAGATCTCGTTGAACTTGCATAATAGTATTATCTTCATGAGTGCCTTCAGTATTGGAAGAATCCAAAACGCATAAAGTATGTTTCATGTAGAATGGGGAGAGAGAACTGACTCTACCCCGTGGGGGTTCTGAGAGTGTGAAGCGAGTTAAAAGAGAACTTGTAGGATGTATAGCTTACTTTCATACTGTGTTCAGGTTGATTTGCTGTTTTGGAATCAATCCATGGCATCAACTGTCTGAGATACAAGAGTGGTGTTAGGAGCTATGACACTCATTTATTTACTTGTTCTGTCCCTCTCATCCTTCCCGTTTAGCATATTTTTGCCGACCTCTCTTGATTTTCCTTCCCTTCAGTCCCGCTTTATGCTAACATGGGAATTCCGTTGGTACTTAATCTCGTTATAAGGCTTGATTGGTTTCGTGGGATTAACAAGATGGCCATTTGTCCGGACATTCACTTTATTCCGAAACAAAGAAAATCAAAATGGAAATAGTAGCAATTATTGTGTATTAAGTAAATGTAGTACTGCAAAGTACTAAAGTCATTGACAGTATCTGAAGATGTTATCCACTGTAAATGGGCTGTATGATATGTTTATTATAAATTGATCCTTAGTTGTATGCACAGTCAACTAAAAGATCTATCTACTGTGTAGGTTTTGGCTGCAAAATTGGGTTGGGCCGTCATTATCGGGCTCGTCACCTATTATGCACTGGTTAGGCCAAAAGTTTCATTTGTTTATAATTTGTATACGTTCTCTTTTAGATTCACTGCTGAGTTTTTGCTTTCACTTAGCTTTGATTTTGACAGCGATGACAAGCTAGATTCAAGGGTTGGATCATCACCAAGTGGAGCTCGCTCTCTGCATGGCTATCGTAGCAGTAGTAACAGTAACAGTAGTAGCAACTGCAGCATAAGTAGTTCTTCCAGTGACAGTGATCGCAAGACCTTGGGAGCTAGTGATCTTGACGCAGATGCAGATTCTATAATGTCCAGACAATCTGGTTTATCTTCGTTGGGTCAAATGCAGAATGATGGCCTCCAGTCGGTAATTTTCTTCTCTTTTCTGAAGTTTTGAGGACTAGAAAAGTGTAAGAATGTTTGTTATTTTTACTCACGAAATTTATGTTAGTACATATGCATGGTGAACTTATTTACTTTTTCCTTCTCAATATTGGTGTATGTGATGCTTTAACCTTGCCTTTTGTGTACATAAATGATTTCGTTGTATGCTTCTCAATATTTATCGTTTTGAGAAATCTGTCATCTTTAGGCACTAGTTCCTGTGGTGATTGTATTCGGTGTAAGTAAAATATAGTCCCTTATTCCCTTTTGGAAAAGAAGAAAATCGTATTTCTTAGTACCTTAATCTAACACCAAACACAAATCTCTACGAGTACACATTATAGCATTAAGCAGACATCCAACCGGGGTTGCATATGGCACATATGACCTGCATTCCATTCTTTCTTCCTCTGTTGGAATAATAAATTTCACTTCTTTCGCGTGTTGATTTGAATTTGAAATGTGAAGATTGGATTACTCATTATTATTTCCTGCTCAGGGTTCTAAAAGGCCGCGATCTGGGACATCAGAGTCATTTGGTCAAGCGGGTATGGTTTTAAATCCTTCTATGACTGATTATGGTGCCATGGAAGTCAACAATGTGTCCATCACTGGGGTTGCAAATGAACAAATTGGATCTGAATGGGATTGGGACGACGACGAAAGAGGCATGGGAGTGGATATTCAGGCGCTACTATCAGAGTTTGGTGATTTTGGTGACTTCTTTGAGAGTGATGTATTGCCTTTGGGCGAGGTAATCATTAGCTCCCATCCCCTTATTACCATAACATGATTTACTGCTCTTTCACCATTAGTTCTATAGCTGTTCAAATTTAATTTTTTTTATTGTCGTGCCTTTCCCTGGCTAAAATTCAAAATGGCCACGAATGTTGTCAAAAGATGCATTTATGCTTGAAAGCATCAAGGTTGATGCAGCACCATACCAATTAAGTGAATTTCGATGGTAAAAATAATTCAGCAATGAAACCAAAAGAGTGCAAATGGCCGATAAGAAACTGACATTGGTATGAAATCTGTGGGAGCCCTAGGTTTGTGACCATAGACTACCGCAAATGGACTAATGCCTATTGACCTATTAACCGGATGAGTATATGCAAAATTCATGTTGTCAGTTCCTTCATTTTAGGGTTGATTCAACTCTAATGGGAGTGTAGTACTTTCTACAGGGTTGTGTATATATGGTGATCATAAAAGGCTGGAAGGGTGAAGATATAGAATAACTTTTTAAAAAATAAATCTCGACTCGCTCCAGGGCCCTCACACCTAAGTTCCTTTCACTGGAAGAAGACTCAGATTTCTTTTCACTACAAACTGAATTTTATTCATAAACTTCATTAACTGGCCTAATGACACTTACATATATTTTTAGTTGAGAAAATGACCTTTCAATGCCTAAGAAATTAACCATAAAGAAAGGAATGAAGTGTGCTGCTTCTTAAATCTCTTCCTGTGATAAACTTTAAATTTATTAGCACTGATGTCCTCATGAAAGGTCTTTATTTTAAATAATATAGTAATTTAGTTATTTTTTTAATATGGCTGCGTAATATTAAGATAGATAGACAAATCCCAAACTACTAATTGGTGGCCGTGAGTTGTGGTCTTTAGAGAGAAGATTTGCAGACTGTAGAATGAAAATAGATATATGAACGCAAAGAGTCAAAATGGCTGAGGAAGAATGATAACTTGTTGTTGAACACTTGCACATTCTAGGCCGTTATTGCTGTCTTTGTTTTTTGTTGAGCTACTATTGGCAAGTCTAATATGTCCACAAGGCACAAACTGTCATTATTATTTTAAATTTGGCTGGAATAATTAGCTAACCTTTCCGGGCTACTAATAGGTCCTTATTTTATTAAATTTAAGTGAAAATTTGTTTGCTCTACATTGGTGGACACTTATATAATATTGTACTTATGTTTCGCTGTCATAAACATCATATTTGGGTATGTAGCTGCACGTGATCTTATCCACTAATTGCATTGGCTTATTATTTTTTCTTTTAATTTTCTAACTACTCTAAACAATATTCATTGAAAACCGTTTACTCCTTGTTCTATGATGAAGCCTCCAGGCAATGTTGAGTCTCAAGCTCCAATGTTTCCTGCACCTGAGGGTGGAGAATTGTGTAGCAGCCCCAGCAACTCTCTGATGGATGTGTCAGATCAGATGCTTTTGCCTGTTGGTTTTCAAAATTTTGATAACAATCTACAAATTTCTGCCCCGCTGGAAGATATAGCAAACAAAAATCAAGAGGCCACAATGATTTCTACTTCTGGTCAAGTGTCCTCTGTGCTGTCATCTTTTAGTGGAGAATTTGATCATGTTGTAAAGGCTGAAGCACTGATGACATTTGCTCCAGAATATGGAGGCGTGGAAACCTCCAAGAGCGAGATCTCCTTCGTGATTTTCCGAAGTCCGTATATACCAAAATCCTGCAAAGTGGATTCTGCTTCAAGCTCGAACAATTATGTATATTCTGCAACACCACCGTCTTCCCCTTGCTTTGATGGATTTGATGAGAAGTCCATCTTGTCCGCCAGTATGAAAACATGTGCAGAAAAAGACTCGACTTCTGTTTTAAAATCAATGAAATATTATACACATGTTGAAAGAGGAAAACAGCAAATTGGTGGAAGTAGCAACAGATTTTCTAAAGGTGAGCTTGGAGTGGCATCATCACAATTTTCTGTTGTTAGTCAAACAAATGTCAAGGCTGTCTCGACTAAAGCAAGTGAAGGCTCACTGGGAGAAGATAATATTCCATCTTCAAGGACTGTCCTTGCAACAGAGATTGAATGCCTTATGTGCCAGGCTTCCATGTGTAGGCTACGACATACATTGTTGTCTTCTAGCAATCAGTCACCTACTGGAATGAGTGGATTGTCTGAAAGTAGCACTCCAAATCAGGCCAATGTTGATTCAAGTACCATGACGGACAATATTTCAAGCAAATCTGAGTTGAAGAAGAAAGAAATTATTCCGGTTAGGATAGCTGGTGATATTGATGGAGGAATACTAGATGGCCCTTTGACCGCACCTGTTGGTGTCTGGCGATCTGTTGGAATTCCTAAAGTTGCTAAATCAAGCACAAGTATGGAAATCTGCCCATCTATACCACACAATTCATTCATTGAAGAAAGCATGCTTTCCTATGGACTACGACAACCACTTCAGGAACTTCTTGACGGCATCGCGTTACTTGTCCAGCAAGCTACTTCATTTGTTGATGTGGCTCTGGATGCTGATTGTGGTGATGGCCCTTATGGTTGGCTCGCACTTCAAGAGCAGTGGAGACGCGGATTTTCCTGTGGACCTTCTATGGTACATGCTGGTTGTGGGGGACTTTTGGCTTCTTCTCATTCCCTCGATATTGCTGGCATGGAGCTTGTTGATCCGCTCTCAGTTGAAGTGAGATTCCTTTATAATAGAGTTTATTTTGCTTCCTAGCTGTTTTTCGTTGAATAAAAGAGACTGAATTTTCTTTTCTGCTTGCCCCTTTTCCTTTACTATTCTCTTTGCTGAATCCCCTCTTAATTACTTTGTGTATTTCTTACTCCGTGTGTGTGTGTGTGTGTGTGTGTGTGTGTGTGTGTGTGTGTTTACATATTTATTGTCGGGTGCATGGAGTTCTGAACTAATTTTGAATCCCCCAGATGTTCCCGTCAACTTTATCAACTATTCTCATTATTTACCAGAATTCTGCTTTTCATTGTGTTGCTAAGTAAATATTCTTTGTCATGGGGAAATATTAGGTTGCTGATGAGGGCAACCAATCTTTTATATGATTTTGGTTGAGGCATAATGTATAAAATGGATGGAGATGATCTTGACATCTCGTCTACTTCAGTTGTACCAACACATTAAAGTTTCAGCTGATGAGACTTCTGTTTTGGTGGAGATGGGATATATCTGTTTTCTACTTATGTTTTGAGTACATTTGGATTTGTTAGCTTGTTATGGCTGAGTGTAAAGATGTGCATTTGTCATAGAATTATCTTTGTTTTCTTGGTGCAAGAATTAAAGTTTGGCATGATGACTAATATAGTACAACTTCTGTATATGTGCTATGTTAGAACGCCATGGCAGTTTCTAAGACTATAAATGATTCTTACGAATATATATTATCATTTTCAGGTTCAGGCATCATTAACTATTAGTTTACTCCAGTCAGACATAAAAGCAGCCCTAAAATCTGCATTTAGCACTGTAGATGGTCCTCTATCCGTTACCGATTGGTGTAGGGGCCGTAGCCCATCCAGTGAATCAGGTTGTGATGGACTTTCTGCAGAGTCTATTGCTAGTGCAAATGAATGTCGCGAAACTTCGAGCACTGTAACTCTATCAGTTGGAGACCCCATGAGCCCATCTCTGACTTCTGTTGGTGGATCGTCTAGCCTCAAAGGTACGATCATGCTTATAGCTCCAATGCTTTATTGACCTAATATTACCTGTTGGGTAATAATGCAATTTTCATTACAGCTGATGGGATCAGAGGGGACGAGGCAGGTGCTTCTCTATCAGAGTTGGATCATCAACAATTCTTACGGATTCTGCCTACGCTCTCTGTTGTTCCGTTTCCTTCCATACTTGTTGGGTATGCATGTTTATCTTGTACATTTGTGGCAATCTTAATAAATCCTCTTTGCTTCTTTGAATACATCATAAATTTTACGTAACTGAATATAATGGTGGAGAACGGCATCGTTCATACTTAAGTCTACAATATGAAAAAACAGATATTTCTTATACTGATCTTTGAGGTTGATATACATAAGACAAGGTTATGAGGTGGAACTAGCATTAGGACACAATTTATGTGCATCATGCTAACATATTTAGGGTTTTAGCTTTCTGGAAATTGGCATAAGCAAGAAATCTTGTCTTGAGTGTCTTGATTGACGAGTAAATTTTACAAAACACGAGCCAAATATTGTCTAGCGTTCCCATCATGACTTGATTGGATAGGTGCTATAGTCGGAAATGTGTATTGTAGATCAAAGATTTTACGTATACCTCGCGACGGTCTGTAATATAATAACTTCTATACGATGTTCATATTCTTATGGATTTCCACTCCTTTTCTTGATTGTAGATGTGTACCCTTTCTAGGTTTTAGCTATAAGTTAAGCTAGTAAGTTCATATATTTCTTTCATATTTCACTGGATCTACAGCCTTGGAATACGGTGTCTGCCTTCAATTTTATGGTGCAAAATTTTCAAGTAATTTTATGCAATAGGTACCAAGATGATTGGCTCAAAACCTCAGCTAGTTCCTTACAAGTCTGGGAAAAGGCCCCTCTTGAACCATATGCAACTGCAAAACATGTAAGATTCGTTGAACTGTCTGATCTGCTTTTATGCTGGCAAGTTTCTTTCTTGTCTTCTCACTGTTATGAAGGCCTGGGAACTGTTTAATGTTTTCCACTTCTATTATGATACTATGACTAATTTACGTCTTTCTTTATTTTTCTGGTAGATGAGCTACTACGTTGTCTGTCCAAATATTGATCCACTTACCAAGGCTGCATCTGATTTTTTCCTGCAACTTGGAACTGGTTAGTGTCGTTGATTTATATTATTATATCCGGGTATTTTAATTTTGTTATTTCTTTGAATGTTGTAATGATTTTCCACGATCCTTACGTCACATATGAGATTCTTTTTTGCTAATGTTGATTTATATATAGTCTTGACAGTATCTAATATCCCATTGCGATATGATGTCATCATTTCATAATTTTGTTCAGTTCCAAGGCAGATTCTGTAATTCATGTAGTTCTTTCTGTCTGCCATCCTCAATACTGATTTCCTCTATGCTTGTACTGAACTGAGTCAGTATATTTGGAGTTGGGAATGAAACTCACCTTTCTCATCTTCATGTCGTAGTTGGCTTCTGTATTTAGAGGGCTTTTCTTTGAGCTGGTGTATAGGCTTTTACTCAAATGATTGGTTCAGATATTTATTAAAATAGTTTTAAAGATTTTTGTTAAAATTTTGTTACAAAAATAACTTACGTGAAGCTTAAACCTGACTTGATGGACTCTGTTTCCTTGGTTTTTGCGGTCTAAATTAGAAAAAAAAGAAAAGAAAAAAAACAGCAGTAAGTTATTGTATCAGTTTAACTCTAAGTTTAATGTGTTGACATCAGCTTGCTTATATTAATAGATTATTATATTAAATGTTTTAGAAATCTATGTAAATCTAGCTTTGGAAGTTATCTTCTACTGATGTGTTTGTCGGGTCTTTTCCCAGTTTATGAAACCTGCAAGCTGGGAACCCATGCACCCCAAAGTCTTGGAAATGAGATGGAGATTGATTCTGGGAAAATTTCTCCTGGTTTTGTCCTTCTCGATTGCCCTCAGTCGATGAAGATAGATACCAATAATGCATCTATGCTGGGATCAATCAGTGATTATTTTCTTTGTCTATCAAATGGCTGGGATCTGACGAGCTATCTAAAGACCCTTTCTAAGGTTCTCAAAGGCTTAAAATTTGGTTCATCTCCAACTGTAAATGCAAAGGATGGAAATGGTGGGCCATGCACTGTAAGTTGTGAATTTCATGCATATTGTTCATTATAATTGAAAGATTTTCTTCTTAAAGATTTATGTTCACAAATCATGCAACTGCCTAATTTTATTCTACAGGAAAATCTTTTGAATACAAAATCTACCTTTTGTTACTGAAGTGTGTAAAATAGATATTCGAATCGAAGAATCTTTATCATGTACTGTTGACTAATTTGCAGTTGATATTGCAGTGCTAGACGTGATATTATAAAATGTACAATTGATGTTGTGCACTAATTGTTACATTCTTGTCATTCTAGGAACATTGTACAAAAACATGATCATCATAAAAATTGCAAATATTAAAATGCTTCACCTTCCATGCAACAGTTGAACAATATTAGATACATTGTAACTTTTGGTAGTACAAATTGTAATTTTTTTTTTGTATTTGGAAATATTCATTTGCCCCTTCCGTTCTTCCGGTATTTGACTTTCATGTCGTAGCGCAGACATTGCATTCAACTAACTGCTGAACGTCATTCCTGTTTATGGAATTTAGGTAGTTTATGTGGTGTGCCCCTTCCCAGAGCCTCTTGCAGTTCTGAAGACTGTGGTTGAATCTTCCATTGCTATTGGATCAGTCATTCGGTCTTCAGATAAAGAAAGGAGATCAATGATGCACAACCAAGTTGCAAAAGCCCTGAGTTACCCAGCTGCTGTAGACGAGTCATTTTCAAATGTTTTGACTCTTTCGGGATTCAGCATACCAAAGTTGGTCTTGCAGATTGTGACAGTTGATGCTGTTTTTAGGGTTACTAGTCCCACACTAAGTGAGCTAATCATTCTGAAGGAAATTGCATTCACTGTTTACAATAAAGCTCGACGTATTTTACGAGGAGCTTCTGGCGAGATGACACAATCATCATCTGTGTCAGGAAGATCTCATTCAGCCTTGATGCAGATGGCTTCACCTGTTCCTGGTATGTGGAAGGACTGTGTTGGTCCTCGAAGTTTGGGACCTCCTCTTCAAAGAGAGAGTGAACTTGATGCAAGCTTGAGACCAGGTGCTTGGGATAACTCCTGGCAGTCAGCGAGGAGTGGGGGGCTTGGATGCGATCCCAACAGAAGTGGAGATGCCTTTCCTCTGGATGAAATACGTTGTTTGTTTGAGCCACTTTTCATTCTTGCTGAACCCGGTTCGTTAGAGCGCGGAATTTCTCCCTTTTTGGGGAATTCAGGTGATTCGTCAAAGCTATTATCAGATGATTGTGCAAGTACCAGCTTTGCGCAAAGTTCTGCATCTTCAGGAAGTGGAGATAATAATGGGCCTGTTTCTCAGCATGAGCCCATGGATTCAGATGGTTTTGGAACTGGCCATCAAAAAGCACTCCCGAGCCTGCATTGTTGTTATGGGTGGACAGAAGATTGGCGTTGGATGGTGTGCGTATGGACAGATTCAAGGGGAGAGTTGCTCGACAGTTATGTTTACCCCTTTGGTGGAGTCAGTAGCCGGCAAGACACCAAGGGTCTGCAGTCCCTATTTATCCAAATTTTGCAACAAGGATGCCAGATTCTCCAGGCTTGTTCTCCTGATGTTGGTATTGCTAAGCCTAGAGATCTTGTGATTGCACGAGTGGGTTGCTTCTTTGAGCTCGAGTGCCAGGGTATTACATTAGCCCTCCATTTTCTCATCCTACTTTGAACCTTTTCCTCTATATATATTAGTTTGGCATGATAATGAGGTGCCTCTGGACAGTTTTATTATTACAGCTGCTTTGTAATTAATCCGTGGAGATTTTTGAGTGAGATCAATATGATTTAAAAAAAATTGTTTCTGCAGAGTGGCAGAAAGCATTGTATTCCGCTGGGGGTCCGGAGGTGAAGAAGTGGTCTCTGCAGCTTCGTCGATCATTCCCTGATGGAATACCTCCTAATAGCAATGGAAATTCTTTGCAGCAGCAGGAGATGAGTTTAATGCAAGAGAGATCTTCACCAAGTCCATTGTATAGTACTCATGCTAAGGCTTCTGCATTCATGAAAGGTGGCATCGGACAACCTTCCTCAAGGAAGCAGATAATGGGTGGGCATGCAGTGCTCGACAATTCCAAGGGCTTATTGCAGTGGGTGCAGAGCATCAGTTTCGTTTCAGTCTCAATTGATCATTCCTTACAACTAGTGTTTCAAGCAGACTCAACATCCCCTGGTACACATCGATTCACTTGTAGTATTACTTTTTCTGCCATGATCTCATGCTTTTAAGTGCATATTTAAAATTACTTTTGTCTGGCTTGCTGAAACTGGAATGTACACTGGTGGTTAGAACTTAAATTTTGTCCCGGACTTTTTCTGGCACCAAAAAAGTTATGGAGAAGTAAAAAGGTATGGCTAGGAACTCGTCCAACAGAAAACACTTGTTACTCGTAGAATCTATTAAAAATGAAGGACAATAAGAAGTATGCTTCGCATTAGTTCTTATAAGAAATGGATTTAACTAGCCGACGGATTACAATCGAAATCCACTTTAAGAAATGGATTATTCACAAACTATAAAAACTCCAAAAATATTAAAATATGGTAAAAAGGGAATAGTCAAATTAGTAGAACAGGTTGAAATAGCAAAACTTAAATAGATGAACCAATTTCTTTGTTAGAAATAAGAAAATCTCTCGTTTAGTTGAGTAAACTTCTGTTTTTGGTACCACCGTACCAGTTCCACTTAAAAGATTCCTCATCTTATACTTAACTACTTGGAGTGTCCTAGACGAATCCTTTTCAGCCTGTATGTGGTAAAAAGAAAGCATAAACTGATAATTGAATCTTCACCGGCATTTAAATTTACGTATTTGCTAATCTTGTCAGCAACTTCTTTTATCTTTCTTCCCTGTTCTCTGCTCATCATTTTCCTTCTAGCAAACTGCCATATCTATTTACACACATACAATTAATTTTGTCGTTGGAAGAATGCATTCATTTTGGAAATGTACATTTTCATAGCCATCCCATGAATATACAATTTATACTTATTTTTTTGGTTTTATTATCAGTTTCCTAAGCTTTTGCTGTTTCTTCTATTACAGGGACAAGTCAAGGTAGTGCTACATCTGGTCAGTCAGTGTATCTCGAAGGATACACACCTGTCAAATCCCTCGGCTCTACTTCAGCCTCCTACATTCTAATTCCTTCACCAAGAATGCGTTTCCTCCCCCCCTCGATTCTTCAACTCCCCACATGCCTCACTGCAGATTCCCCTCCTTTAGCCCATCTTCTACACAGCAAAGGCTCGGCAATTCCCCTCTCTACCGGTTTCGTCGTTTCGAAAGCTGTACCTTCAATGAGGAAAGACAGTAAAAGCCACTCAAAAGAAGAATGGCCTTCAATTCTTTCTGTTAGTTTAGTTGACTATTACGGAGGTAATAACTTCAGCAAAGAAAAGTTATTAGCGTATAAAGGTGTCAGTAATAAGCATAGCTAGGATTTCGAGTCGGAGACGCACGTAATTCTCGCTTCGATCGCAGCTGAGCTTCATGCTTTGTCGTGGATGACTGTTAGCCCAGCGTATTTAGATAGGAGATCGGCTTTGCCTTTTCATTGTGATATGGTTTTGAGACTTAGAAGGCTTCTTCATTTTGCCGATAAGGACAGTTCTCGTCTTCCAGATAAGGGCACGAGCAATTTAGGA
>NW_012193618.1:195190-206744 GCF_000504015.1 Erythranthe guttata
GTGCATAGTTAGTTGTCCCTTGTAAGAGTCTTGATATATATAGGTGTAGCAGCTCACAGTGAACTGTGTAAATAAAATTTTAGATGTAGTGTTCTCAATTTTTGGCACTGGTCGGTCTAACGGGATCACGTGTAGAATTTCTTGACAGACGAAATTAGCCGTGTGTGTTTGAGGGTAGATGTTATAACTTATAATTATAGTTACAGTTATTTGATTATGCTTTGGCAGGAAAATCTTTGGATGATCTTTAATTTATTCAATTCCAGTCTAGCAAATTTAAATCACTCATCATTCTTATTTATTTAACAAAGTGGGGAAATCTCTAATTCCAAGTAAGGTGGTGTTTAGCTTATTCCAAAATAGAAGTTGGTGATTGTGAGTTAAGTGGGTAAGTGTTTATTTTTAAAAGTTTGGGCGTTTATAAATATGTTCGAAAATCAACTTAAATAGGAAAAATATGTCCTGGGGTTCTTTGAAGAAATAGGTTAGAACAACTTATTTACAAAGAATTAAAAGCAAAATCTGATTTTGCGAACATCTTAAAACAATTGTCGCCGTCCATTCCTCCTCCTCCCTCCTTCCTCCATCTTCTTCTTCTCTTCCTCTTCCAACATCGGCGGTTGGGCGGCGGCAATTCTTCGGCGGGGAATGGGCGGCGACAATTCTTCTCGCCTTGTGTTCTTCTCTTCTCCCGCTAGAGCATTCCCTCTCGTTTTTCAATTTCCCTCTCTATGGAGATGCTTAATTAATTAGTAGTCGTAGTTACAATTAATTAGCTTGTGTTTTGCGCTTTATGAAAGTATGAGTTCTTTCGAACATGGTTAGTAAACGAGTTGAGCCGACTCGTGAGCTCGATGAGTTGGTTCGAAAAAATCTCGAACTAGAATTTTTCGAGTTCGTCCTTTTTTTTAGTTGTTTATGAGCTCACGAGCCGGCTAGAGAGCTTTATTTTTTTTATTTAAATAATGTATATAATATTATAGAAATAATATAAAAAGAACATAGAAATATATATATATATATATATATATATATATATATATATATATATATATATATATATATATATATATATATAATTACAGTTTACTGATTATTTTTTTATTATAATCTAAATAATTTTAAAAAAGAATATAATATCCAAAATGAACTTCGGCTCGAGCTCGAGCTTGAGCTTGAGCTCAACAAAAAATAATCGAGCTCGAGCCAAAACAAAGAAAAAAAAATTCAACACGTTCGGCTGGCCGGTTCACATCGCTAGTTTCAAAGGTTACTTTTTAACGGTTTATACTATGTATATATGATATACTCGGTGAAATACACCGGTTGAATTTTTACCATTTATAAGTACACTAACATTCACAAACTCATATTGATGTATCTAGATCAACGATAAAAATTCACCCAATCTAACATTTACTGAGTGTAGTATAAAAATAACCATTTTAACATGGAAGATGGAGGGTTAATGAAAGCAACCACCGAGAATGCAGGGTTCAAATGTAGAACTTTTTTGCCTTTATGTTTCCTACCAACCATTGAACATAGGTTAAAGAAACACATGGATTTAAACTCTAATGTAATATTATATTTAGTATTTACGCGGTTGCATAATATCTGTTACTTTAAATATGAAATTATTTTATTTTATATTATCTGTTATTTTATAATTTCAGTACTTTGTTAATTATATATATATATTTCAATTGTGTCTTTATTAATTCTTCAATACTCTCCATGCATGGATTAGTAACAATATTTAAATTTCTAAAATCAAATATACTTATTGAGATTCTTAAGATTTGTACAAACGTGAAAAATGCTGAATTAAGCAATCTCTGGACGCCACAGCGGCAGAAGCTCAAGCGACGTTTATGGCTGTCGAAATGGCTAGAACAAATAATTGGAGAAGGATTGTACTTGAAGGTGACTCGATGGAGGTTATTTGTGAACCTGCAATTTTCGAAGCTATGTACGGAAATATTATTGAGGATATTAAGCAGGAGAGAGAGTGGTTCGAGCATTTTCAGATACAATACATTTTCAGAGAAACAAACCAAGTGGCTGAAATAGCAGCTTTGTCGAAGATGGAGCTTATGTTCCGGATGTTTTTTCTATTACAATATGTAACATTGCATCTGCTGAAAAGCAAGTTGAATAAAATTGCAACGTTTTTTCTTCTTAAAAAAGAGAGTAATTTACTGGGTGAAACATTCTTTGCTTTATTTTTTTCTTATGAAGTCCCCTTTTAAATCCAATCCGCTAATAATTAATGTCGTTAATTATAGGACGGAATTTTGATGGATGCTTGATTTCTACAACACATGTACAATAGGGATTTATGCAGGATTAATTCCTTCATTTAAAACTTAAATGATTTTCTTGAATTATTTTTAAATTTAATATTCAATCGTATGATGATACGATACATCCAAGTAATCGAGCGATTGCTAAGCTAATCGAATTCCAAACTCTTCCAATACATACAAGCCGAAGAAGACGGTTTCGTGATGCAAAGAAATAATAGTTTCATAACTGGTGCCATAAGGGTGAAGGTGGTTCTACTTTTGTGGTTCGTATTACTTTGGTGGGAAACTTGATTATTCAAACTTTAAATATTCTAGACCTTATGAGCTACAATGGTTTAATATTGATGGAGAAGTCAAGGTGCATAAGCAAGTAGTTGTTGCATTCTCTATTAAGAAGTACAAAGATGAAGTTCTTTGTGAAGTTGTTCCGATAGTGGTTGCTAATCATGATGATAAACCATGGATATTTGGTAGATCAGCTATATGTTCATTATTCTTTAATTGTGCCAATTTGATTCCATCGTTTTTTACATTCCAAATTTTGCTTTTGCATAAGGTATTGAGTCTTCTAACGAGTATTACGGGGTTCGTATCATGTATTTTGTGACAAAAATCGACATCTACATGACAATTTTTCGCCAATAAATCAACATCTAAATTTTTTTGCCAAAAAATCGAATTTTCATCTTCTCCTCCTCCTCCCTCCTTCCTCCATCTTCTTCTTCTCTTCCTCTTCAAGCATCGGCGGTTGGGCGGCGGCAATTCTTCGGCGGCGAATGGGCGGCGACAATTCTTCTCGCCTTGTGTTCTTCTCTTCTCCCGCTAGAGCATTCCCTCTCCTTTTTCAATTTCTCTCTCTCTCTCTCTCTCTCTCTCTCTCTCTCTCTCTCTCTCTCTCTCTCTCTTTTTTTTTTCTTTCTCTTTTTGGTCTTGCAATAGTTATTCAGTCTAACTTGGAATAATATCAAAATCAATAGGGGTTATATTTATAATTTTCAGACTTGTTTTAAGAATTTATTTATATTTTAGTCTTGCATCAAGTAAGATCTTGTCCTTAAAAATTTTGCGATTGCAAATATTAGTTACCTTTGCAAACACCACTTGCATCACTAGATGGAACATTACTATTTATTTTGTTTTCCATCAAATTGAAAATGTAAGGCAACTTGTCGATGATTCAACATTATTTTCTGACAGGCGAATTGCATGCTCAATCTCTTCTTCCAGGCGAATTGCATGCTCAATCTCTTCTTCCAAATACGACGACAATAAATCCATTTTTTCAGTGCATGGTGTTGCAAATCGTCCAGTTTGTATTGTTTTTTTGGTTTGATGATGTACTATATATCAAGTTGTAAAAAGTGGAAGTCGGGTCGGAGGGGTTAGGCATCGACGCACGAATAATCGGTGTGGCAGTGATTAATCGGCGATAAATAGGAATAAATATATTTCTAGATATTATTTATAAATGCTCAAAACATATGTAAAAGAATATTTAAACATAGTTATATTTCCACCACGTATATATCCTAATAACATAATAAAAGTTCAATAACATAAGATCATAATACAATATAAATCCTTATCAAATATAAATAAAAGGCATTTTTTTATTTAAATTTTCTTGAACATTCCAAGCATATATCATTAGGTTCTTTAACAATAACAGTTAATATAAGCAAAATAGAGCATAAACTCATATTTTTTTTTTATTAAAGTCCCAACTTTTATTTTGAATTAAAAAAGTTAAAAAGTTAAAAAAAATGATTTTTTACTGATTTTTGTCACCTGTATTTGACCCGCCTTTAAGGTTTGACCGCCTCGAACCGTCTTAGACAGCCTAAAACCGGCTCATAGGCCAGAACCCGATTTTTTTTAAAGGTGTGGGACCGCCTCCACCTCAGAGACCGATTATTTAATAGGCCGTCTCGGCCGATTTTTATAACACTGCTATATATCAATAATTCAATATAGTAAATGGGTTTGTAACTCAAGTAACTTTATTGCTAATATAAGAATTAGAAGTGAAACGTGAGTAGGAATCTATGAAAAGTTGCATAAGTACAAGATAGACAAAATAAAACGCATAATATATATAGTACAAGAACATAACAACGTAAGAAAAACAATAATTAACCCCCACTAATTGATATTAAGGAAGACACTCGGAGGTGGGTCACCTAACACTACAACATTCTGTCGTTACACTGGTTTAAACAATAATTACACCCTTTCTTACAATTATTTTTTATTATTAAATAAAAACCTTCTAGAAGCAAATTACCATTGTTAATTTTCTGCACCTCACCAATATATATCCAAAATATCATAACACAAAAAAATAATAATTTTGAAAGCTACATCTGCTGGTTCAGGTGACACGTGTACTCTTAGAAGAGTAGAGAATACCCGAATTCAACAATTATTGAATAACGAGACAGAGATACAATATTAAAAAAAAATCTACTATATTTTTTATATAGGGATGAGAAAATACTCCCAATTAGAAAATACTTATTCATCTAATAGAAATAGATTCATAATCTAATATAAATTATAATTATGTGTGATGATGGTATGTAAATATGGGGTGAGATGATATCAATC
This sequence comes from Erythranthe guttata, assembly GCF_000504015.1. Next base: position 200,107 of record NW_012193618.1, read on the forward strand.
AAACTTCATTTAGATATAACATCTACAAGAAACATTAAATGTATAATGCATATATTAATTGTTTGGTGTTTGCATGTAGAGAGTTCGTTTGTTTTTTAATTTTTGAAATTATTTTCGTTAATTCACTTTTATTTTATTCATGGTAGTTAAAACTAAAATTAATTTAATTTCTTTATTGGCCTTTATTTTCAAATATACTAATAATTAGCATCTTTTCTTTGGAAAATGGTAGTATATAACATACTTATTTGAATTGTGTAATTAACATAAAAATATAACTAAATCATATGTCATTGTATTATATTTGTGAAATAATAGCAAAATATTAGTTAAAAATTACACCAGCATTTATGACAAATTAATGAAGTAACAAAGCGAAGTTGAAAAAATAGGAATATACCTTGGATCTGCCCCTATGTATATATACACAAACGGATGTAAAATATGTACGAATTAATAATTATACACGCGCATGATATAATATAATCGGTGAAATTTGCAAAACAGGTACGGAAGAAACCAAATAATACCTGCAAGGGGTGACCTAGTTTGTGAATTCAAATTCGAATCTCATTGTCAATATTTATTATGTTAAGATCATTTTTCTTAGGCTAATTAGACATAATTAAGCTAATGTGGTTTACACTTTACATATTTCAAAGCAATTTATTACAGGTGAAACAACGTTTGGTGGGGATGGTACAAACATTTAAAATCTTGCAGAATATATGGAATTTGCAACCACCCACCCATAGCTTTTTCTCTTCACAAATTAGTTTTATATATGCGTACCCCTAGAAAGTTCTTATTTGCAATTTACTCCATGAATTAATATTCAATGACTTTTCCACCATTATCTAAAATTTTATTTCAACAATACACACATAAAACTACAGTAATTACATACATACATGCAGTGTTCTAAAAATGGGCCGAGACGGTCCAAAACTTTATGATTTAAGTGTCAAAGTTTGAAAAATCGGTTTTTTTGCTTGTGAGACGGTTTTAGGCGGTCTGGGGCGGTAAAACCCTAAGACGGGTCAAACTCGGTGGCAAAAATCGGTCTAAAATCGGTTTTTTTTTTTTTTTTTAATTTAAAATAAAAGTTGGGATTTTAATAAAACAATATGAGTGTATGCTTTATTTTGTTTATGTTAACTGTTATTGCTAAAGAAATAATGACGTATGCCAGGAACGTTCAAGAATAAATGTAAATTCAAAAAAATTGTATTTTTATTTATATTTTATAAGGATATTTATGTATTATGATCTTATTATTATTAAACTTTTATTATGTTATTAGGATATATACATGATGGAGATATAATTATATTTAAATATCTTTTTATATATGTTTTGAGTATTTATAAATAATATCTAGAAATATATTATATTAAATTTAAAAAACCAATTTATTTTCAATTCATCACCGATTAATCACCGCCGCACTGATTAATCGTGAGTCGGTGCCTGACCGCCTCCGACCCGATTACCGCTTTTTACAACCTTGCATACAAGTAGGGCTGGACATGAGTCGGTTTTATCGGCCAATCAACCCGCTTTTATCAGCTGATAACTTTGTTGTTGGACCGGTAATCATAACCGATCCATATATAAATAGGTCAATCGGTGGTTTTATGTTTATTCAAAATCCGGTTGGTGGGGTAATATCGGCAAACTGACTTCTGATGTTTATAAAAAAATAATGTAATTTTTATTTTCTTAACGTTGAAACAATATACATGGGTATAAAATGAAGAATAGTAAAAAATAATAGGGGCGGGAATGCAAGAAATGAAAGTACACGAGGGGCATGAGATGCAAATAAAGAAATGTAAGGGACTAAAACAGTGGAAAAAGAGCAAATAAATCCAACAAACATAAAAAGCAGAGCTACCTACCAAAATCCAAGCACTCACTTAATTACATTCCCAACCACTCATATTTGATATTTCTTATTTCTTACCAACTTGGTCAAACACCACCCCCCACCCCCTACCCCACCCACCCCACCCACCCACCCCCTAATTTAAATTCCCACAAAACCCATTTTTTTCTGCAGGAAAAAGGAAAGAAAGAAAACTTCCCTTTTGACTTCTCCCTTCACTCTCTCACTTGCTCTAGTACTACTCTTCACTCTCCACTGTGTGTAACTACACACATACTGTGTGTGTGTATCTATCTGTATCTATACATATGGGGAGATCTCCGTGCTGTGAGAAAGAGCACACAAACAAAGGCGCGTGGACGAAAGAAGAAGACGAACGTCTCATCAGCTATGTCAAACAACACGGCGAAGGCTGCTGGAGGTCCCTTCCCAAATCTGCAGGTTTTCTTTTTAGCCCCTCGAGTTTATTTAAATTACTCTAAACACCGGTTTCTAAATATTTTTGTTCGTTTTGGTCCGTCGTAGGTTTGCTTAGATGCGGCAAGAGTTGCAGGCTCCGGTGGATAAACTACCTCCGCCCTGATCTCAAGAGAGGAAATTTCACCCGAGAAGAGGATGACGTCATCATCAATCTCCATAGCTTGCTCGGAAACAAGTACGCCGCACATAGTATATAATCTTGATAAATTAATAACGTCCCTTAAATAATAGTTTCTTCTGATCCCGACTCGTAAAAACCTACTAAATTATTAGTTCGATAAATTAATATTTCGCTAAATTAATAGAATTTTGCTGGTCCCGACCCTATTAATTTATAGAGCCGATCCTATTAATTTAATTAATATAGAGGTACATATTATAAAAATATCCTCTTCATTTCTTTCAAATTACACACACAACACCCACTATAACTGACATTAGATACATTCTTGATTAAATAATAATTTTTCTCGGTCCCCACTCGGTGAAAATGTGTTAAATTATTAACTCAATAATTTAATAATTCGCTAAATTAATAGAATTTTTCTAGTAGTCCATACTGACTCTATTAATTTATAGATATATATATATATATATATATATATATATATATATATATATATATATATATATATATATATAACACACTTTATTCTGAATTCATAGTATTCGATCATATCTAGAAGAAACCCACTTTTTATCTGCACACATAGATTCTATTTGCTCCCTAATTTTTTTTTGTTTGTAATAAAGTATTAAATATATTCTTGATTAATTAATTAAATTTAAATTAAATATAATTAACAGATGGTCGTTAATAGCTGCGCGGTTGCCGGGAAGAACGGACAATGAAATAAAGAACTACTGGAACACACACATCAAAAGAAAACTCATCGGCAGAGGAATCGATCCCCAAAACCACAAACCCGTTACGACGAAACCAGCCGCCGCCGCCATTAACGCACCTCGCGAAGAAGAAAACCCTAAAACTGGGTTTCCAGCTTCCATGCAAAACGACGACGTTCCCATGATGGCGGCAATGGTCGGTGGTGCTTTTAGGGTTGTTATTGCAGCCGGTGCCGAGGAATTATCGAGCAGCAGCAGCAGCAGTGGTTTGTCTGAAGAGAAGGAATTGTTATTGGTCCCGCAAATCAACTTGGAGCTCTCCATTAGCCCGCCCGTGTAGTTTGATATATATCCGCCATTGTTGTCAGTTTTGAAGCAGCTGAGATGATGAAGATATGAGTTTTAGGTGTTTCAGATGGTTTGACCTATATATATATATATATATATATATATATATATATATATATATATATATATTTACGTGTATGAAGAGATTTTATAGAGGCTTGATGAGTCGTCTATGGTATGAAATTTTCATTGGGAATTAAATGGGAGATGCTTCAATTAATTAGTAGTAGTTACAATTAATTAGCTTGTGTTTTGCGCTTTAGGAAAGTATGAGTTCTTTCGAACAGGGGTGGTCAACGAGTTGAGCCGACTCGTGAGCTCGATGAGTTGGCTCCAAAAAATCACGAACTTGAATTTTTCGAGTTTGAGCTTTTTTTTAGTTGCTCCTGAGCTCAAGAGCCGGCTCGAGAGCTTTAATTTTTTTTTTTTTATACATTATTTTTTTATTTAAAAAATGTATCTAATATTATAGAAATATATATATATATATATATATATATATAAAATTACAGTTTACTGATTATTTTATATGTTTTTTTATTATAATCTAAATAATTTTAAAAAGAATATCGAAAATGAACTTTGGCTCAAGCTTGAGCTCGACAAAAAAGAATCGAGCTCGAGCCAAAACAAAGAAAAAAAAATTCAACGAGGTCGGCCGGTTCACATCGCTAGTTTCAAATGGTTACTTTTTAACAGTTTATACTATATATCCTGGATGAAATACACCGGTTGGATTTTTACCATTGATAAGTACACTAACATTTAATGAGTGTAGTATAAAATAACCATTTTAACATGGAAGATGGAGGGTTAATGGAAGCAACTACCGAGAATGCAGGGTTCAAATGTGGAACTCTTTTGCCTTTATGTTTCCTACTAACCATTGAACATAGGTTAAAGAACACATGGATTTAAACTCTACTGCAATATTATATTTATTATTTACTCCTTTGCACAATATATGTTATTTTCGAGATGAAACTATTTTATTCCATATTATCTGTTATTTTGTAATTTCAGTATTGTATTAATTAAATATATATTTCAATTGTGTTTTTATTAACTCTCCATTGCTCTAGCTCTATGAATGGATTAGTAACAATATTTAATTTTCTAAAATCAAAATACATTCATTGAGATTATTAAGATTTGTGCAAATGTGAAGAACTTTGCGTTAAGCAATCTCTGGACTCCACATGACGGCATAAACTCAAGCGGCGTTCATGGTTGTCGAAATGATTCAAACAAATAACTGGAGAAGGATTGTACTTGAAGGTTACTCGGTGGAGGTTATTTGCGCAGTCTCTGAACCTGCAATATCCGAAGCCATCTACGAGAATATTTTTGAGGATATTTAACGGGGGAGAGAGAATGGTTTGAGCATTTTCAAATACAACACATTTTCAGAGAAGCAAACCAAGTAGCTCATGACATAGCAACTTTGTCGAAGATGGAAGATTATGTTCTATCTACTGAAAAACATGTTGAACAAAATTGCAAGTTTTTTCTTTTTAAAAAAAGAGTAATTTATTGGGTGAAACATCCTTTGCTTTATTTATTATGAAATCCCCTTTTACATCATTAATCCGCTAATAATTAATGTCGTTAATTATAGGACGGAATTTGATAGATGCATGATTTCAACAACACATGTACAATAGGGTTTATGCAAGATTAATGTCTTCATTTAAAACTCAAATGATTTTCTTGAATTATTTCTAAATTTAGTATTCAATTGTATGATGATACGATACGCATTTAAGTAATCGAGCTATTGCTGAGTTAATCGGATTGCAAACTCTTCCAATGCAAGTCGAAGAATATGGTGATATGATGCAAAGAAATAATAGTTTTCATAACTAGTGCATAAGAGTGAAGGTGGTTCTACTTATGTCGTTCGAAATACTTTGGTGTAAAACTTGATTTATCAAACTTTGATATTCTAGACCTTATGAGCTACAATGGTTTAATATTGATGGAGAAGTCAAGGTGCATAAGCAAGTAGTTGTTTCTCTATTAAGAAGTACAAAGATGTTGTTCTTTGTAAAGTTGTTCCGATAGTGGTTGTTAATCATAATGATAAGCCATGAATATTCTATAGAGGTGAAAGAAAGTATAACGAGGGGCAAACGATGGATGGCTTAGATTCTATGGCTAGCATAAGCTCTTCTTTATTCAGTGGTTTTGATTCACTTTTTGCAGGGGTCGAATGATATTATTTCTGAACGATTGAATTATATTTTACCACCATTGAAAAGACTTAATCGTGAAAAATAATGTACATGCATGTACTCCAGTTGATACCGGTCCGAATTCGAGAACAAATTCTTTTAAAGAGGGAGAGTATGATACAATCCTGACTACATCAAAGATGAAGAATTGGAAGGAATAAAATTACAAGAGGTTAAAGACATTATTTGAGATGACCTTGCAAAATAAAGGCTTGAATCAGAATTTTGAGATGTTTTATGGTGTGGGTTTGGAAGAAAAGAAAGTGGAAAATTCGTTGGACAAGTCGAAATTCATGCATCCCAAAATTCCCGTATATTTCTAGCAGCTTCACCATTCAAGTTATAACTATCTAATGTGATGTCCAATAAAAGTGATACAAACTGCTATAGAATGCCAACTGAAAGAACTAACACATTTATGTTTTGAGAGGAGAGAGGTTAGAAGTGGAACAATGTTTAAATTGAGCTTGAAGTTGTTCCGCTTGCACAGTCAAATGTCTACGCGAGTTTAAAAGAGTGATTGTGAAGTCGACTTGAAGTTGAAGTTATTTAATTTAGTTTTAAACGTTTTTAATTTAAATTTTGTTTTTAATATTTTAGAATTCTTTTATGTTTGGAAATAGCTTATTCGATTGTTTCCTTATTATAGTTTACGTATGAGTATTTTTCCTTGTGAAAAAAAAATTTATTTTAGGCTTTATAAATAGGCGGTCAACATGGCCTATATTGTGCACGAATCTTAATGAATATGTGAGTATGTTGAGATATTGATAATCCTTTTCATGTCTATAGCAGACTTTGCGATTTCATAAATGGATTCTTGTACGACATATATTGGTTCA
>NW_012193618.1:206927-227990 GCF_000504015.1 Erythranthe guttata
ATAAAGTCAATTTGAATCCTTCGTTTTAGACATTCTAAATTCTAAATATTGCTTCTACATAGGGTATTGAATCTCGTAATGAGTATTAGGTGTTTTGTATCATATATTTTGTGATTTTTTAAATTTTGAACTATATCTATAAGATCCACAATGGAATCTGTTAGCAATTGGAAAAGCACAAGAGGTTTTTAGAATCCATTTTTAAAACGGTTATCAAAGGGTGCTGAACCTTTAGGTGGATTGAACTGCGACCAAGGAGTCGTTCTCTTAAGATGAATTTACAACCGCGTTTCACTATATATTGTTGGTTTCTCATATGTGAAACAACTCAACAATTTATCTTGTAGCTTTCACTATAATATTAACTATATTTGGTGAAGCAAAAGTTACACCCAACACCTTACAAAAGCTCTAATATATAAATAAAATAGAGACAATTTGGAAACGAGTTTATTTTATGCGGTATCACCGTGTTATATCCAATTGCTAAAAACTTTTCGTATTATTAATATTGTGAACAAAAACGCATGACCGCATTTTTTTTAGCACGCGCAACTCCCTAAATGGTAAGATTTTGTAGATGCTACATTCAGTGAAATATATCAAGTGATTCTGCATTAATCTACACATAATAAAGCACACACCAATATATATGTGTTTTTACTTTTTAGTGGGTGATTATTGATACAGATCTACGGTACAAAACCACCTTTGAAAAAGTCAACTTCAAACTTCTTCTACAACACTGGAAAATTCTAATCAAACAACTTGATTTCACTTGATTAAATAATGAATACAGATGAAAACTATGTAAATAATGAATCAATGAAATGCAATTATCAATCAATTCAAAAACTCCTCAAGGAAAATTAAAGAAAAAAAAAAATCACAAAGAATTTCCACCACCAGAAGTTCCCGAAGACTCAGCCACACACATAACCCTCACCCCCTCTTCGACCATTTTACCCCGTTCGTCGTCCGATCCATCGACGGCCCGATTCAATCTCCTCAGCCAAGCATCGTAATCGACGGCGTACGTTGTCCCACGAACGCTGTCCACATAATCGGCAAACGCCTTCAGGATAGGCGACACCTGTCCCAGCTTCCGTTGGATCGCACGCTTCTCCCAACACCTTTTCCGCCACCTCAGCGCCGACTCTATCGAATCTTGCTCCTTCATCGATCCACCAACAACAAAATACACTAGATAAACGAGACTCTCGATATCCGAAGAAGGGCACAGCTTCCCATGTTGTAGCGCGTGGGTAGACGAGAACCGTAGATTTAGCGAAGGGCTATCTCGATCCTCCAATACGGCCCGGCCCCACGAGACCAAAACGAATCCCGACTCGTCGACCCGGATCACATTCTCGGGTCGGATATCTCCGTGGAGGATATTTAACGTTTTCGCGCTCCGCAAACCCGCTAAACAATCCCGGCATAAACGGGTCGCTTCGTCGCTCGAAAACGGGCCGACAACACAAGAAACCGGATCTCCGACGGGGCGCGTGGCGAGCACCGGCGTACCGCACCACGGGTGATCGCAAACTCCGTTCGGGCCCTTCTTATCGCACGGGCCCGCATGGACGACCCGGCCCGAAGCTATAATCTCGGGCAAACATTTACTCGAAACACCGTTTTCTTTCAAGATATTGAGTACTTTCGTTTGCCGTTGCACTTGGTACCAAAGATTCATGTCCTCCCATGAGGGCTCCAGACGGGACGAGTGGGCCCCGACGAACAAATTCAGCACCTCCGCCGTGCAGGAGTCGGCCGCGACGGCAATATACGAAAAATTACTATTTCCACCACCATCATTAACAACCTCTTCTACTCGAAAACTCTTTAAGCCCTCATTCCGATCTTCCACCACCAACATTTCTCCACGAACAAGGTTCAAACGGGCCCCTTTACTTTTTGAATCCCGATTATTTTCGTACTCCACTTCCACTATTTCTCCATTATAATTGCTACTATAAGGAACAAGAGCGTTTTCGTTTTCGTTTTCATTTTCATACTCGACGAGCTGAGTTTCCATCCTCCGCTTCTCGAGGCGGATGCTATGGTGTTCCGCAAGCGAGTCCATCGACTTTCTCGCGGGCCCACACCACCGAGCAATCGAGTAATACATCGCGAGAAGTACCTGCAGAGTTCCCAAATCGCCCCAATTCACATTCCCCATCCCGTTCCATATTCGGTCAACACAAGAGACGCTGACGTCAGCATGACGCGTGATCCACTCGGCCATGGACTTATAAGGGTCGCTCAGATCGACCTCGAGTTTGCCTAAATCACCGCCAATTCTCACAACACCTCCGTATTTCGAGTCGAGAATAGACACAAAAACGTAATCGGTTTCTTCCACACTTTTGTACCCACTCAAACTCCTCGAAAACAGCATATGAACACCATAGAAGAGAGCTTCACAAATAACCTTAGGAGAAAGGGCATTTTCGTCAAGATTTTGTTTGAACAACACAAATTCGACGACATCATCCCAACGAGCTTTACTTTTCGACGTCCAAGCGGCCCCACAAAGCCCACCGAGCCTCCCCCTCGATTTCGCCTTCTCGATAGTGTAGAATTTGGACCCTATATATCGAGGGTAAGATAGGAAAAACGGGAGAGGTTTGTTCTTGTGCCAAAAAGTTTGCCATAGCCCTTGTGCGGCGGTGTGGAGAAAATCTTCGAGCGCAAGAAACTCGTCTTCTTTAAGGTTGTTGTCTGAAGGGTGATGAGGTGGACAAGGCATGCGTATTAACTGCTGAAATAAAACACCCTCCAATGCAAAGTCGAATGTGCGAAGTTCGTTGAGTGAGAAGGGGGAGGCGAAATTGTGTGGGCCCTCACTGTACAAATTCTCCGTCACCCAATCTTGGAGATGCTCCGTGAATATGTTGAGGTCGAGTAGCTTCGTGGAATATTCCTTGAGGAGTTTGTGCACCGTTTTCGAAGTCGGGACGAATTTGCTTGAAGGTCTTGATTTCGAACGAGCAGAAGCTGCAAGGAAGAATCAAGAAAGATGTCAAAAAGTAGAAAACCGATTATTCGATTCGGGATATTGTTATAGCATTTACGAAGGATTACTAAATTACTGATTATTTCGATATGAAATTGACATTCGGTAGCAACTCGGACATCGAACGGATAAGTAACTACAGTTAAACCTCTATAAATTAAACAAACCTCTATAAATTAATACAGTCGGGACCAAATAAATTCTATTAATTTAGCGAATTATTAAATAATCGAGTTAATAATTTAACACGTTTTCACCGAGTCGGGACTGGGAGAAACTATTATTTAATCGAGGTTATTAATTTATCGAGGTTCTACTGTATTTTCTTTGAGCAAAGATATAAGCCGAAAATAACTATAAAAGAATTCAAATAAAAGTACCGGATCCAAGCTTCCGGAAACTTCCATCCAAACTTGTTCCGGGGGACGAGTCAGTGTTGTTTTTTTGAATACCTATACATTATAAACGAAAAAACCGTTAGATGTTACCTTAAATCTCTTCTTAGGACATCATAAATTTATAGCAACTCATAAATCTAAGGTAACATTCATAAATCATAATCAAGGTACCACCTTTATTTTATACAATTTTAAAAAAATAATAAATAAATCAGTCCTACAACAAACGCATTCAAAGGGATTCGAACAACGACCTCTCACGAAATCGAATGTGCGAAAGGCTTCGATTAATCAATACCACATTGGCTAAGATTTCAGTGATAAAAGCAAGGTACAACATTGATAGTACAAAGTACAACCTTCAAATTAAATTCAATAACACCAACCTTCTTCTATTTTTCCTTTTTTTTTTTTTCATTTTTAAATTTTATTACAGATCATTTATTTCCTCTTAAATGGGATTTCTCATGTATCAGAATCTTGGAAGTAATTACACAAATGGAAAAAAATAAAAAATAAAATAATATAGATACAAACAAGCAAGTGTGAGAAACCCAGTGTGTGCTAGTGTGTGTAATTAGGATGAACAAGAAAACCCACCTGTTCTCATCTTTTCTCTGAAGCTGCTTCAATGGAGATCTCAGACAATACAGTAATATACTTGAAACCCAACTACCATTCTCACACAGTGCCAAGGCATAATAATGTGGGCCCCAGAATTTTCAAGAAACAAGACAAGAGTGTATGGAGGAGAGAGAAAGTAGAGAGAGAAGCTTTGGTAATGGAAAAATGAATGTAATGAAGAGATTTTCTGAAAGGGTCGAAAAAGAAATTGAATTGAATAGTTTGGAAGAGAGGGGTTTGGTTTCAATGATGATGTTGATGGTGCCTCCCACAAGTTTCTATGCCATTTCTTTTATTTTTAAATATATATATACATATATATATATATATATATATATATATATATATATATATATATATATATATATATATTAATGCAAGGTTCACTTTTGTTTGTTTGCTTTTGTTTTCATGCTTCTTGTTCTTTGACGTTTGTCTAATTGTGTGCTTTTATTATGTTCTCTCAACATTAATTTTTTGGGTAAATTACGACGTAATTTTGAGATAAGTTTAAATTATAAAAAGACTCTTCGTGTTTAGATAATTATATGTTTTCCTTAATTATAAATCTTTTTATATATCCACATTTATAATAATAAATTTAATGGAATTTTCTAGATTATCCAGAATAATCTTCCGTTTGTGCCCGTATTACGTCATTCGAGCTTCACATTTTGAAACAAGATGATCGTAAGATGTGTCTCTTGGCTTGCAAATATCAGATTGTGGTGCATAAAAAACTGCATTTTTGCATAAAATGAGTACAAATTATAGAATAAATATTCCACATAATTTAAAAGATTATGTTGAATCTTTTTGACACCATAAGAATAAAAGTATATGAAGATTTATAGTTGAGAAGGATGATTATAATTAGGCGGCCGTTATATGCAAACCCATTTTTTTATTAGTTCAAAACCATATCAAGGAGTTTATTAGTTCAAGTCCGCAAATTAATCTAATTTTATTACATCAAGACCAAAGATGACAAATTTACCCTTATCTATAAATAATACTCAAATACAAATAAATCTTATTTTTAATTTGTTCAAGACCAAAAATCAAAAAAAAAAAAAAAAAAAAAAAAAAGAAATATCACGACTGCCAACCAGCGAGACTTTCACCGCACCAGCGATGACCAGCGACCCACCCACTGCACCATTACTACCACCAACAAGTAAGTCCATTTTACTAAACTTTTGTTTGTAAATTCGAAAACATTAATCGAGCATCGATGTCCTTTTTACTAAATTTTTATTTGTAAATTCGAAAACATTAATCGAACATCGATTCTTGATAAATATGTATGAATGAACATTAATCTATGCTTATTTCTTGTTGGGTTGCAATGATTTGGCCGATTTTGGAAAAAAAAATTGAGATTGAAATTGTTTTTTTTTTTTTTTATTTTTTTTCGTTGGTTTCCGAAATCGGTTTATCCAGACCGATTTTGTACACGAAAATCGGCGTTATAATACCGATTTTTGTTAACCAAATCGGCGACACAACGTCGACTTTACAAGTCAAAATCGGCGTTCTAATGTCGATTATTGAGTACAAAATCGGTTTTCGAATACCGATATTTTTTGATTTTTTTTAAATAATACATTATATATTTGGTTAATTGATATTTTTTAAATATTTGGAACGAAAATGTTTATCACCATTCGGTGACGTCTACCACGCCTTTAACCCAATCGAGTAGTGCTTTCCGTATCTCAAATATTTATTCGTTAGATAATTCATTTGAATAATCCTCCATCAATCCCCTAGGTTGATGCACGAAAATATGAGAAAACGGTCTTAAAAAAACACAGATAATAAAATCGGTATTTAAAAACCGATTTTTATAGTACAAGTCGGCATGACAATACCGATAATACAAAAACAAATCGGTGTTGTCATGCCGATTTTTACTACAAAAATCGGTGTTTAAGTACCGATTTTTATTAAAATAATCGGAATGTGGTTCCCGACTTTAGTAACAAAAATCGGTATTTGCAGACCGATTTTTGGTATCGTCGAATTTTTTTCCCAACAAAAAAAAAACGACCCAAAAGCAAAAATAAAGGGTTAAAACATATTTCATTGTGTTCTCCACCCTCGTAAACCACCATATCATTGTTTTCTAGTTCCATCGTGAATGTTTGGTATGTATTTGATAATTTTGGTGTGTAGGATTTCTTTGTGGGTTTGTGAAGAAGGAGAGTTTTAAGTCGTGAATTAAGGAAGAGGGGTTTCTGGATTTATGTATTTTATTTGGTCTTGCACAAAGGAAATGATTTCTTTTTATCTTTTAATGTTTTGTGTTTTTTATTTGATTTTAAATTGCACTAAGGATAAATTAGTATTTTTATGTTGAAGGTCTTGAATTAATAAAAAAATGGGCTTGCATATAACCGCCGCCTTATAATTATCTACAGGGCCGGTCCTAGGGTTTAGGGGGCCCTAGACGAAGTAAAAATCGGGGCCCGTTTTTATATATATAAAAGTTCGAATTTCCTTATGTGCAGTTGTAAGTCTTAATATTAAGCCATTTTCATAAAAGAAGTAATTGAGTTTACAAGAAAGAGAGATAAGAAAAAAAAAAAAAAAAAAAAAAAAAAAAGGAAAAACCAAAACTTCTCATAATTTTTTTTGATATTTTCTATATATACGTACATATATTTTACATATATCTATCTAAATATTGCCATGTGGGGCCCTTGAGTTAATCTTATTTTATAAGATTTGTACATTCTTTTATATATATAAAAAAAATTATCTCATATATTATAACAATTTTTTTCTTGTGGGGCCCTCCAAAAATTGGGGGCCCAAAGCCATGGCTTCCGTGGCTTCTGCCCAGGGCCGGCACTGATTATCTAAACAAGAGGGATTTTTTCGTAATTTATCATCACCTCATAGCGGGTGGCTGTAATCTACCCATCATAAATATAGAATATTTTGGCCAGGTAGGCAATAAAGAATTCTTGCATCGTGGGCAATGTAGTTCAGATAATTATCACTCCAATCCTTCAACTTCTTGAAGTTTACAAGAAATAATCCAGGGGTGTTGATTCAGTAAAACTCTATATTGAAACCGAAACGGAACTGAAATATAGGCTTCGCGTGGTACGGTAATTACCTAATTACCACAATTTTTTTTAAAACATTAAAAATGATAATTATGAATTTAAATATTTATTTATTTATAATATGCAATTAATAAAAAATATTTAATATGCTTCATGAATAAAAAAAATGTATTATATAATATTTAAAACTCTATTTATAAAAAAAATCAATATTGACTACGTACCAAATTCCAAAATTTACAAAACCAAATAATTGAATACCGAACCTGATTTGGTCCGTAGGTCTTCGTCTTCCTCAAGCCAGCTCCGTCCGTACTCCGGTGGATAGACCTGCAACGCCGGGAGGGGTTCCCGGCGGGAAAGCTCCGACGATCAAGTCAGTGATCGGAATAAAGGGAAAGACGTGTATATAGTGTAATAGTAATTAGTGTATATGTTTCGTGTGTGTATGTGTGTGTTGATTCTCTTATTTATAGATGAGGAAAGCTTGGCCTTCAAGGCTTTCCTTTTTTAGGGTTTCTCTTTTCCCCCAAGTCATGTATCTTGGGCCTGTACTGTCCTGGGCTCGCCTTACCCCGTTTCGGTACTGGGCTGGCGAGTTAAGGTACTCCCACGTGGTTCCGAGGTTCGCACCATACGGCGACCTCGCTCATACTACCGAGCTAAGTCGTCATGGGTTCTTCGTTGTGGGCCTATCATATTGGACTTACCCTAATGGGCTTATGCTTATTTGTTAATTGTCAAACAAGCCCGTATCAGAACCGAATTCCCAAAATTCTCCGTCATTCAGTATGTGTTGAAATTTCGATTGTTCGACTCGTTTAATCAATTTACTTAACTTTCTCGAAAAAAAAACCGATTTACTTAACCAATGAACGCATATATTGAAACAATGTTTTTTTTCCAAACAAAGACAATGGTTTTGGGCTCAAAACGTAAATTTGTAAAGTATGAGGGGTGGAGATGCAAATTATGGTGAAGCTAAATTTGTACAGGTCACGGGCATTAAAACAGGCAATATAAAATTATGTGGGGAAGAACACTCAAACCTCAAACCTTAACGGTTGGTCGGTCCCACTTGAAGTGGTGCTCCCATGTCCCACTCGCCCATACGTGGCCATTTTCTACGCGCTCAATTGGTTTGTACATTACACATTAAATTTCCTTTTAGATTTTGTCCAACGAATATATGCTATTTTAAGAGACAAAATGGGTTCCAAAGTATTGGCTAATAGTCTTAAACTTGTGCTTAATGATTTGATCACTCCTCGTCAATCAGCATTTGTGCTAAAACGGTTAATAACTGATAATGTTCTTATTGCTTATGAGATCAATCATTTTATTAAGTTGAATTCTAGGGTGAAAACTAATTATATGGCTCTTAAACTTGATATTAGTAAGGCATATGATCGCATTGAATGGTCTTTTCTGGGGAAGATTCTTTCTCGTTTTGGTATTCCGGATCGGTTGGTGAACCTAATTATGTTATGTATTTCTACGGTCTCATTCTCTTTTCTTTTCAATAGCTCGCAGTTTGGATCGGTGACTCAATCTCGAGGGTTAAGGCAGGGGGATCCCTTATCCCCTTACCTGTTTATAAGTTGTGCGGAGGCGTTGTTCGCTCTCCTAACTAGAGCTGTAGACTCAGGGGAATTTAAGGGTCGTTATTTAGAAGCTTTGGTCGTTATTTGGAAGCTTTGGGAGAACAGGAATAAGAGAATACATGGAGGAGACGTGGTGGCAGTGAAAGACATCGTGACATGGAGTAAGCACTATATGAGGATTTTCAAGGCAGCAACTCTCCGGCCAAATGGTGAAATGGCAGCGGCAATCCACCCAACGGTCTGGCTTCCTCCAGCGGCAGGCTTCACCAAAATGAACTTTGATGCTGGGTTTACCCATACCCAGCGCTGCTTTACACTCGGAGAGGCGGCCCAAAATCACGAAGGTACGTGCATGGGGTGGCGAGTGGCGAAATTTCCTGGTGGTCCGTGGCCCATAGATGTAGAAGCCATGGCGGCAGTTATGGCTATCAAGATGGCGAAGGATCGAGGTTGGGGTGATGTCATATTCGAAGGAGATTGTCTTCCAATCATCCAAGCTTTCAACCGAGGAGAAACGAAATACGTGTCTTTTGGAGCTCTTATTGAAGATAGGATTAACATAGCTAAATGTTGTCATTCTTGTTTCTTTCAATTTGTGAAACGTTCGGATAATTGTATTGCCCATGGCGAAGCTTGATTGTGTCGAATATTTGGAAGGGATTACTCTTCCGCCGGTATTGGCTAATGTAGCCTAACAATATGCTTCTGTTTCAAAAAGAAAAAAAAAACAAGAGTTAAAGATCTCAAATTCATATAGTAATGGATTTATTAAGTTTATATTAATAAATTCAAATCAAGGGTGGAAATTAGAATTAAATTTTTGAATTATTTCAAATTTTATCCGGATATTTTCCAATTTTGGAACAATGAACAACATTTTCATCCTGAATGTTGAAAATTCAAATTCTGATTTTATATCTGATTTTAATTCCTGAATAATTTCCAAAATTCCCGATTTCTTTCCAAAAATCACATCGATAACGTCAATACCATTGTTTATTTTATACTACCATACGTGAATAAAAAAAAAATTGATTTTTTTTTCGAACCAGTTGATTTTGGTTTGAATATTATTTTAGCTTGGAACAAGTTTTTTTATTTCAATTTCTGATTTTCGTTTCCGAATTTCTTGATATAAAATTGGAACTAATTTTTCACTTCCAATTTTTTTTTTTTTTTTTTTTTTTGAAAATGCTAGTTCTAATTTTATCCATCCAAGTATTTATTAGTCATAACTAGAAAAAATAAAAATTTAGGATGATATGAATTTCGAATTCATCTATTGTGTGGGACTCACTAGAAAGTTTTAGTTTTAAATATTTTAATATCTATATCACTATATGGAACCTAAAGGTGCACTCATACAATAACTTGTTAATTATACGGGAGATGTAAATTGCATTAGGTTCATAATGTGTTACAAGTTTGCGCTCTCTTCCACCAACTACGCAATTGCCGGGCAACTTATACTTTTCTTACTCTGTAGGAGAATGGTTCAAGTTGGAGCTGGGAAGCTGAGAAGGATCAACAGGCATTAGCATGCAACTGAAGACACTTGCCATGCACGCGGAGATGCTAAGGTGGCATAAGTCCGCTACAAAAGTTTCTAACAAACGGTCGATCTAGAGACTCCTAAAGCGTGTGGAGGTTTATGTATTACTGGGTATAAATAAACTACTCTTTATGTATGTCTGGTTTCATAGCCGGCCTGATTCTGACAACATTGCTCGTGAGCTAATTTTATTTTGTTATATTATATTATAAGAAAACATGGGATAGATATCACAGGCTTGTTTGTGTTGGAAAGATATGGGCATAACTTAATCACACAGGATGGGAATGGAAATAGATTCTTTTTCGACCCGCAACAAAATTACATCATACATTCATGTTTCCTTTTTTCTTTTTAAGAAATTTAAATCCTATTAGAGCATCTCTAGTCATTTACCCCAAAATCACCCCTTAAATAGTGGGACCCATATGACACATCATCAATTTATTCAATCTCTAAAAAAATAACCCACTTTTATCTCCCCTAAAATAAAAGTTGCTCTAGTGGTGAATATTAGTACTCCCTAAAACTTATCCTCATATATTAAAATCATTATAAAATATTTATTAATTAAATATAATATTTTTTTATACTTAATTATAATATTTTTACAAGATACTTTATCAATTTAAATTTAAATAATATATTATCCGAGTCATTAATAATTTTATCATATTGTAAGATGCATTATTTTTTTCTAATCATAAATATTTATGTCAATACGAAAGTATTACATTATTTATATAAACACGAATAACATAAATTTAACACGAGTACAACATGAATTATAATAAGTTTGACAAAGATTGTTGGAACATCCTTCCAACATGAATTATATTTGTATTAAAATTTAAATTCTAGTTGAATTTAATTTTAAGTTATTTATTTATAATGAGAAAAATTTATTATAACATCTATTTAGTATTTGCATTAATTAATTAAAAAATGAAGATAACATACATATAATAATATACTTAAGGTATCAAATAATTGATTTTAATTTAAAATAAATTAATGAGACAAACTAAAAAAATCAAGCATATTTTTTTAGATTAAAGGTTTTCAATAATTTACAAATTAAAATAAAAAAACTATACATTAATGTTCATTCAAAGAATGATAAAAATCATGATTAATGTATTTATAATTTTCTGATATTTATTACAATTAATTCCTATTTAAAAAAATTAAAGAAATAATTATTATTAGAAAAATATATATTTTTATTTAATTACAATTTATAAAACAATAAATAATTAATATTATCAATTAATTTTTTTTCATAAGAGTATTATCAATTAATTACCATTAATAAAACTCCACCAATTTTTCTGACTCCTAGTCACCATTTTCTCTCACCTACATAACTCTCCAATTGTGAGGTGTGTGATAGGGTATCCCAATGTTTAATACGTTAGAGCATTATTTTTCCCAAAATTTTAGGGATTAATTGGGAAAGTGAGTTTAGGGGGTGTGACTAGAGATGCCCTTACAAAATGGCGAAGTAGGGGAATGGACCAGGATTTGAACTCTAGTTCTCTACTCTAATAGTAGAGACGAGGTACTAACTTTCAAAATTTTGGAGAAGAGGAAAAGTAAAATGAAGAAAAGAAAAAAAAAGAATTCACATAATCTAATCAGCACTGTTTGCGCATAAAATTAATTAATTTGTTAATTAAATTAGCCAATTAAATTATGTCTAAATTAAATTATAACTTATCTTGCAAGACAAGTCATGGGGATAATTATTAATTAATTATTGGCCAATAGGATTATTTCTTCTCTTCCAAGTTATAAGAGATAAATATCAATTTAAAGAGAGCCAATCAAATCGCGCCACGTCATCAAGTAGACTTTAAGTAGGACTCTTATTCTACCACTATAAATAGGGACCCTCCCTACACAATTCAAAACAGAACTCAAGAAGAAGAAAAATCGTAGGAGAAAATTCTCTCTACAATATTCAAGTCGTTCTTCAACAAATTCAAGGCGTTCTTCATCAAACATCAAATCGAGGGCGTTCTTCAACAAATCAAGATCGAAAACATCAAATTGAGGGCGTTCTTCAACAAATCAAGATCGAAGGAAAATTGAAGGGCCAAATCCATCAAGAACTCCAAGATCTTCAAGTCAAAACCCATCAAAGTTCAACAAATCAAGATCGAAGGAAGATTGAAGGGCCAAATCCATCAAGAACCCCAAGATCTTCAAGTCAAAACCCGTCAAAGTTCAACGTTCGACACGAGATTCAAGTTGCAAGACCCTCAGAAGACATTATTCAAATCCAAATAAAATCCGGAGAAGATCAAGTCAACGACCCGACTCCGAAATTCAAAGTCAAACGCATATTCTTCTTGAGAGAAGAATCAGAGGATTAAATTAGAGTTTGTAACCCGCAATATTTTATTTTAATTCAATAAATTATTTGTGTGCAAGTTTTTCTTGTTTGTCTAAATCGCAGATAAGAATTTTGTTGTTACAAATTTTGGCACGCCCGGTGGGACATCTCTACCTCTCATCTCTTCTCTCTCTCGAAGATCGTCAAAGTGTTGCACTGACTGCTCTGCGTTCGCAATCAAGACTGCTACTTCGGATTCATCAAGTATAGGCTTAGTTACAAGGAGTATGGCTAAGAAGCTGCAAGCATCCTCCAAGACTAGCTCGACGCCCCAAACCGTTCAAAAAGGCTTACCACCTCTTGTCAACACAAGCGCAGACGTGGAAGGCTCAAAACGAGAGATTTCACAGCTCATGCCTCATTCAACATCAAGCTACTCAGAGATGGCATCCGTCATGACAACAAACGCTACAACTATGGAAGAAGCATCCTCCAAGACTAGCTCGACACCCCAAACCGTTCAGAAAGGCTTACCACCTCTTGTCAACACAAGCGCAGACGTGGAAGGCTCAAAACGAGAGATGTCACAGCCCATGTCTCATTCAACATCAAGCTACTCAGAGATGGCATCCGTCATGACAACAAACGCTACAACTATGGAAGAGCAAATTGCAAGTTTGACCAAGGCTATTGAGGGACTCACAAAGCATGTTCAACAACGAGATTCTCAAATTGCCAAGTTGATCGAGAAGATGAACATAGCCGATGCTAGTCAAATTGTGGAACAGATAGAGACTCAAGACGAAGTCGAGGCATCCACAAAGCAACAGCCAGTTGAAAACGAGAAGGCTCCAGCTCAAGATTTTCAAGTTTCTCCAGAAGGGATGATTCATGTAGATCAAGTGATGACGCTGATCAGTGGAACCATCAAAGACAAGTTGGAACGAGGCTCGAAGTCTCCATCAACCTATGTCAAGCCATACACGCAAAGGATCGATGACCTAAGGATGCCAATGGGCTACATACCTCCAAAGTTTCAACAATTTGACGGCAAAGGCAACCTCAAGCAACATGTGGCACACTTCGTCGAGACTTGCAATGATGCCGGGACGTGCGGAGATCACCCCGTCAAGCAATTCGTCTGATCGCTCAAAGACAACGCGTTTGATTGGTACATTAATTTGGGGGCAAACTCCATTGATAGTTGGAAGCACTTGGAGGAAGAATTTCTCAACCGCTTTTACAGCACTCGAAGAACAGTCAGCATGATTGAGCTCACCAATTCCCGCCAATGGAAGAAGGAACCTGTCATCCACTACATCAACCGTTGGAGAAATTTGAGTCTTAATTGCAAGGATCGACTGCCTGAGACATCAGCTATTGAACTGTGCATCCAAGGAATGCAATGGGGACTCCGATATATCCTTCAAGGGATTCAACCTAAAAGTTTTGAAGAGTTGGCCACTCGAGCACATGACATGGAATTGAGCATAACTGCAAATGAAGTCGAAGAACCTTCATTCCAAAAGTCGTATCAGCTCAAAGAAGAACATGTTGAAGAAGAACAAGAAGATCATGAGGATGGGGGCAAGTTTTTTGAAGAAACAACATCCTATGCAATATGACAAGTCAAATCAACTGAAGCACTCCTTGACGCGAGTTTAGAAGGTCTACATGTCCAAATCAAATGAAATACTCCTTGACACGAGTTTAAAAGGTTTACATGTCCAAATCAAACGAAGCACTCCTTGACATGAGTTTAGAAGGTCTACATGTCCAAATTGAATGAAACACTCCTTGACACGAGATTAAAATGTCTACATGTCCGAATCAAATGAAATACTCATTAACACGAGTTTAAAAGGTCTACGAGTTCAAATAAAATCAAAGCTCCTTGATACGAGCATAAATTATCTATATATCCAAGTCAAATCAAGACTCCTTGATACGAGCATAAACTATCTACATATCCAAATCAAATCAAGGCTCCTCGATACGAGCATAAACTATCTATATATTTAAATCAAGTCAAGACTCTTTGATACGAGCATAAACTATCTACAAATCCAAGTCAAATCAAGGCTCCTCGATACGAGCATAAACTATCTATATATTCAAATCAAGTCAAGGCTCTTTGATACGAGCATAAACTATCTACAAATCCAAGTCAAATACTCTTTCAGCACAAGTTTAAACTGCAAATGTTTCTCCTTGTCCACATGAGTATAAACTGTGCACGACATCCCTCAAAAGGATATATTTTGAACTACGTTATGACTTGATCCCTCTATAGGGTACGTAGGCAACTTAGAATCTCTCTAAGTTCAGTCATGATTTCAAAAGATGTATGTGCTTTGCTAGATCAAGCTGCAATTGAAGTTAAGCAATTATCGAGACTCATTCACTCCAAGACGCATTGTCCGTGAACAAGTCTCGAGAGGGCATTTGTAGACGCATAAAATTAATTAATTGGTTAATTAAATTAGCCAATTAAATTATGTCTAAATTAAATTATACCTTGTCTTGCAAGACAAGTCATGGGGATAATTATTAATTAATTATTCGCCAATATGATTATTTCTTCTCTTCCAAGTTATAAGAGATAAATATCAATTTAAAGAGAGCCAATCAAATCGCGCCACGTCATCAAGTAGACTTTAAGTAGGACTCTTATTCTACCACTATAAATAGGGACCCTCCCTACACAATTCAAAACAGAACTCAAGAAGAAGAAAATCGTAGGAGAAAATTCTCTCTACAATATTCAAGTCGTTCTTCAACAAATTCAAGGCGTTCTTCATCAAACATCAAATTGAGGGCGTTCTTCAACAAATCAAGATCGAAAACATCAAATTGAGGGCGTTCTTCAACAAATCAAGATCGAAGGAAAATTGAAGGGCCAAATCCATCAAGAACTCCAAGATCTTCAAGTCAAAACCCATCAAAGTTCAACAAATCAAGATCGAAGGAAGATTGAAGGGCCAAATCTATCAAGAACCCCAAGATCTTCAAGTCAAAACCCGTCAAAACGAGATTCAAGTTGCAAGACCCTCGGAAGACATTATTCAAATCCAAATAAAATCCGGAGAAGATCAAGTCAAACTCCGAAATTCAAAGTCAAACGCATATTCTTCTCTTCTTGAGAGAAGAATCAGAGGATTAAATTAGAGTTTGTAACCCGCAATATTTTATTTTAATTCAATAAATTATTTTTGTGCAAGTTTTTCTTTGTCTAAATCGCAGATAAGAATTTTGTTGTTACAAGCACATTCAGAAAAATTCCGATTCTTTTCGAAAGACAGCCTAATTCAAAAAGAAAATCGGCGAAACCGGGAATCGGAATTTGAAAAATTCTAAATTTTAATCACCTAACATATAAATGTATAAATAATATTGATATTATAAATAATTTATTTATTTTTTCTGAAAAACTCCGGAAAATTCGTAGTTTATTTCCGAAATTAAAATCGGATCAAAATCGAAATTCCATATATATTCCAATTTCGATTAAAGAAAATCAAAATCAGAATTTTCAAAATTCAGAATGAAATACACTATTCCAAAATCATAAAAAAAAATCGAATTGAAATCGGATTTTCCGTCCCAATTTCCATGCTTAGTATGCATCTAACAAGAGACAAGAGATGGCATCATAGAACAAACATTTACAACTAATAATACACTTTATTTATCTAGTTTTTGCATAAAATTCTCAATTCCAATAATATATTTTTCAAGTTTAATAATAATAATAATAATAATAATAATAATAATAATAATAATAATAATAATAATAATAAAATGGGGTTCACAATTTTGATACCGCCGCCGGATCCACATTCCCGCCGGAGAAATCCCCCACCGTCTCGTCGGAGGCAAGCGCCGCCAACACATCGGAAAAAACAGCCCTCCGATTGCCGGCATATATTTCTCCGTCCCATTTCCTGCCAACCAAATCCATTCCCAATCCAACCGCCGCCTCCACAGTCTCGGCGGCGCTCTCGTGTGCCGAATCGACAATTCCCCACTCCACACCCTTCGCCGCCGTGATTTTCGCCGCCGTCAGAACCACGCTCCTCCAGATCAACGGAGATGCGATCCTGTTCTTCACCACCGTCACGAACCAATTGGGGATTTTGTACTTGATGTCGAGCTCGCTCATGTACAGAAACCCTCGGTCCTTCCGCATGAGGAGGTAGTCGTGGCTCAGGGCGAGGATGAATCCGGCGGCGGAGGCGTGGCCGGTGACGGCGGCGATGGTCGGCATGGGGAGGGAGATGAGTTCCTCGACCAGGAGGCGGAGTTTCCTGGACATCTCCTTGGACCGGACTCCGGTTCGCTTCCGAACCGGGTCCGGGTCTGAACCGGACCACGAAAGGTCGTACCCGTTTGAGAAGAACTTACCCTCGGATGTGGTGATGAGCGCAGTCGGGCCCGTTGACTCGGATTCGGACTTGGCCCGGTTGAGGGCGGCCCGGATCGAGTCGATTAGGGTCGGGTTCAGGCGGTGTTCATCGTCGCCGGTGATTGTGAGGATGAATAGATCGCCGCGTTTCTCTAGACTGCACATCCTAATTCCGGTTCGTCACACAGTGCACACAGTGAAAGTGTGTGGGCTGTGAGGAAGGAGGAGAGAGAGGAGAGAGAAACTAAAGAAATGGTCAAAAAAGAAATTAAAATTAGATTTATATTTACACAAAATTATGTGCAAGTATAAATGATAAAAATTAAATCATCTACAAACACTAGTGTGGTCACATGATGCGGAAACAACGATACGGGAAATTATTCCTGGTGAAATACACCTTATAGTTTATACATTAAGTTGCACGGATACGAAAACGACAATAAATGGGGAAACGGGTACGGGAACTTGGGGGAAATGTTGTAAATATTAAAATATAGATGTATATTAGTAAATATTTTATATATACATATATAAGTTTTTTTTTATTATTTGGAAATTCTTTTTATACAAACATATATAAAATAAATTTTACTATCAATTTGCAATTGGTCATTAAATCATGTAAATAATTTGAGAAACAATTAAAATATTTGAAAAAATACTATACAAAAATGTTTCTATTTTGTTAGAAATTGCAAAATAGCTCATAAGGTATCCGGCAGGTGTCTTCGAGTTTCCGACACGAAACGTTTCTGAAACGAGGAAACGTTAAGAAGTTGAAGTTTCTGTGCTACATAGGTTTTACACCATTGATTAACACATAATAACACACACAAACACGTGCATGGGCGGACCCTGAGGCTTTTAGTTGGTGGAGCCAAAATATAGTGGTGAATAAAGAGAAGGAAAAAAAATATTTTTTACGGGTTAGAAGTGTATAAATTTTAAATTTTAGGGGGGGCAAAATCTATAAATTAATAGATAAATACTAAAATGCAACTAAAAAAGTAATTAGGTGAAAAAGAAAATTCTGATAAACAGTGGTGTATTTCTTCTAAAAATTGTAGAATTTACATTAATTCTTCTTTCTTCCATTCAGGAGGGGGGCCACCGCCCCCACCCCAAAAGAAAACCTCGCGACTTCGCTGAATTAAGTTCAAAATATATCGGACGAACTTAGAACATAAGGCAAACCGTACAGAAGTTCAAAATTAATTCATAATGTGAAACCCATATATTATGAAAGATCGATAAGCCAGAATGAAAACTGTTACATAAATTTACAACAATACCCCTACAGGTTACAAAATAAAAAACGGATATCAGAATAACTTAGTATAGATCTCGAGTTCCAAAACAACGATCCCGTTAAATTATGTTGTTCCAACCAATCTCCTACAACTACAAAGCTGTGATTTCAGTTTCATTCCTCAAAAATCAGAAGGGAGGGTAAATTCACTTTATCTCAGAATAGAGTAAGTAATGAACTCGTTCGAAGTGAACTGAAACGGCTGTCTTGGAATAGGATTCCTACAATAAACAAGTAAATTACATCATTAATTGCAATTTAGCAAATCACTCGTAAAAATGGTAAACAGAGGAAGAATTTCAACTCACGGTCGAGGCCCGTAAACTTTGATTTGGCGCACATGCGTATCTCTCCCGTTTAGATGATTGGACAAGATAGCAATTTGTAACATGAACGTATTCACAAAGGTTTCCCTGAGTCATATTGAAGGATTGTCAACCAATCTATTTCCAACGAATACAAAATAAATTTATTCGACTAATATCCAATTTTAATAACTGATTTTAAAGGTGGAACGGACATTAATAAATACTCGAATCATTAAACCAAACTAAGAAGGATAAGTTGCTGACCTCGGATCAGTCCCAGACAACGATATATACACCCAACCAGTTGGTTTAACGAGCTCCACTGCCTTTATCTCCTGAAAAGTCGGTGCAATCAGAAGCCAAATCAAGATTTACTCGTATAATCTTTGATAGGTTTATAGCTACCACCATTAATACCGAAACATGATTAATATAAGGGTAAATTACGGCTACCTTATGAGGTAAGGTCAAATTACGAATAAACACCTTATGTTTGATTAATTACAACCACCCATCAACTATGAATCTTCTTACACGTACACCATTATGGCGTCAAATTCAACAGAATTGTCTAGTTTGTACTCGTTTTATGCCAATATACAGTTTCTAATGCACCACAGTATGATATTTACAAGCCAAAAGACACATCTTACGATCATCTTGATTCAAAATGTAAAGCTCGAATGAGGTAAAAAAACGAGTACAAACTGGAGAATATTTCACATAATCTAAGAGATTCCACCAAATTTGACACTGCAAGCGTGGACGTGTAAGAAGATTCATAGTTGATGGGTTGTTGTAATTACCCAAACATGAGGGGGGTTTTCGTAATTTGACCTGACCGTAATTTACGCTTAATATAATCTACCACCCTACGAGCATCACAGATACGAAAATAAAAAACCATTTTTTCTATATAAAAAAAAATGTATACAGAGAATAAATTAGTACCTTCAAGTTGTGGAAACCATCACCGGCTCGAATCGAGATCTTACTAGGTGTGTAGCTCTCGTCAAGCTTGAAATCGACATACAAAACAACTAATTGAAGTCTAACTTTCTTCTGGAACTGGATATTGACTAGATGAGGCTGTGCACCATCTGACCTAAATATCCCACCCAAAAAAATCAAAAAAAATTGGAATTAATTAGAATTTTTTTTTCCATACCGATTCGAAAAATTTCAATTTGAAAGCGATATCGTACACAGATTCATCGAAAAAAAAAGGTGAATAGAGTGAAGGGGAGAGTGTACGCACTGCCAGTAAGAATCGAGATTGTCGTCACGGATAGATGCGACGCCGTTTCCGGGTTTGCAGGAGCTGACACTCCAAGCGGCTTTCTTCGCCATTTCACGGAGCTCTTCGTCCACCGCCAGCTGCTGGTTTCCGCCGCTCAGCTTCCCCTCCTCCTCCCCCTCCGACGAGTCCGCCATTTTACACCGCCAGCAATTGCTCTGGTTTTGGGGCGGGGGATAAACCCTAATTTCAACCGTTAATCATGTAGTAGTAATTGATTAATTTTTGAAAATCGAAATTCAGATAACTATTGTTGGATCGAGTAAAAAGGGGGGGAAATTGTGTGTGTATCAAATTAGACTCCTATTTTTTTTTCTTATTGGGCCAAAATTTGCTATTGCTTCCTTTTCTGCCCCATTTTTCTATTATATTTTTTTTTTTTTTAAATATAGCGAGTCGAGTCCAATTGAAGCCAGCGTATGGTTGTTCAAACTTGTTTGAATGTCTATCGAGGTTTTTTTTTTAAAGAAAAAAATGAGTTTGATTTGATAAGAATCGAGCCGAGCTCAAACAAGCTTTAATCGAGCTGATATCTTGATATTTTTTTTACATTTTTTATTATTTTTTAGTATTTTTCTTCTTCTTTTATATAATACAATTTAGGGCTAATTTCACTCACCTCCCCAGTACTAAATTGGGGAGCATTTACTTACATTTCCTCTATGATAAAATTCTTCAATTACCCCCTAGATTGCATGTTAGACCATCTTCAATGATCATGGGGTGGGTAGGGGTGGGGAGACAAAACCACCTCCAATGAATGTGGGTAATGGGGGGTGGGTATGGGTTGAGTATGGGTGGGGAGAAGGGGAGATTTGTTCGACCCTACACCCGGTGAAAAATACCGGGTGGGTCTTCTGCTGTCATGTGTCTTTTTTTTGTATTTTATAATAAATTCCTCGCTAGGATTTACCTTTAGGGGTTTTAGAAAAATAAAAACAAGAACACGTGGCAGCAGAAGACCCACCCAATATTTTTCACCAGGTGTAGGGTCGAAAGGAACCAGAAGGGGGAGGGGGGACTTTAGCTTGAGCTGCCCCCTTCCAACTCACGTGCTGGAAAGGGGGGCGCGTGTTTTACTCGCCCATTTTCCTTTTTTTTTTTTTTCTTTTTTTTTTGGAAAAAACGA
>NW_012193621.1:68522-102409 GCF_000504015.1 Erythranthe guttata
CACATGGCACAATAAGGAGTGGACTTAGTGGAAAATAAAAGACTAACCCATGTACCCCATGACCCATATAAATAGTGATAATTCAAAAATAAGTAAAATAAAATTAGTAGCACTCACGAAATTTTCACAAAAATAAGAAACACATTTATTAATGATTAATAGTGTGAGAAAAATAAATTGGCTAACAGGCATAGATTTTATTATAATATTTTATTTTATTTTATTATTATTTTTTTTTTTTAACTCTTATTTTCAAGTCAAACAATTCACATGGAACATGATCAAGTGTTCAGTTTGAAGGTTCCTCAGTTACTAAGATATGACTATCAAAATAGAGGAGTTTGACTTATGTGAGTGTAATTATTCCCTAAATGTTTACATGAAGCATGATCACGGTTCAAGGTGAAAGACTTCCAGTTACTTATTTAGACAATAATTCATCACAGTGAAGTCATTATTTAAAGAAGCTAAGCTTCAGTAAATTATGTTGCAGTTTAAGATATTTGATGAGGTGCTGCAACATATTTCAGGACATGTTTATTGAGTACACATCCCGAGAGATTTTCTGAGTTTAGAAAACCTCTCATAATCAAATGCCTTTGTAAAGATGTCAGCCAGCTGATCTTCTGTAGGAATGTACTTTAAGCACACTATATTTTTCTCAACTATATCACGAATAAAATGATGTTTAATATCTATGTGTTTAGTTCGTGAGTGTTGAACAGGATTTTTTGAAATGTCAATAGCACTTGAATTATCACAATATATGGTCAGGGTATCACTGGTCAACCCATAATCTCCCAACATTTGTTTCATCCAAATTAGTTGACCACAACATCCTCCATCAGCTACATATTCTGATTCAGCTGTTGAAAGAGATACACAGTTTTGCTTTCTACTAAACCAAGAAACCAGATTATTCCCCAAAAAGAAACATGCACCTGAGGTGTTTTTTCTGTCACTAATATCCCCAGCCCAATCAGAATCACTATAACCTATCAAGTTTGTATTAGTGTCTTTGAAAAACTGAATCCCTAAATCTACTGTACCTGCAACATACCTAATAATCCTCTTCACAGCTTTAAGATGAGTGACTTTGGGATTAGCTTGATACCTGGCACACACACAAACACCACTAAACATAATGTCAGTCCTGCTTGCTGTTAGATACAGAATGCTTCCAATCATGCTTCTGTAGAGGGTGCTGTCAACATCTTCAGCAACATCATCCTTGGACAGCTTTTGACTTGAACCCATTGGAGTTTTCATGTGTTTGGCTGACTCCAACTCAAAACTTTTGACCAGATTGAGAGCATACTTCTTTTGATTTACAAAAATTCCTTCACCTGTCTGTTTGATTTGAAGTCCTAAGAAGTAATTCAACTCCCCTACCATGCTCATTTCAAAAGTGTGAGACATAGAATCTACAAAAGACTGTAAAAGGTTAGCACAAGTAGAGCCAAAAACAATATCATCAACATATATTTGTACAATAATGATATGGTTATTTGTTCTTCTAACAAATAGAGTTCTGTCTGCTTTTCCTCTAGTGAATTGTATTTCAAGTAAGAAGTCAGTGAGTCTTTGATACCAAGCTCTAGGAGCTTGTTTAAGACCATACAAAGGCTTCTTAAGCTTGAACACATGATCAGGTTTGGCAGAATCTTCAAAACCCTTGGGCTGCTCTACATATGCTTCTTCATTTAAAACACCATTTAGAAATGCACTTTTGATATCCATCTGATACAATTTTATTTTAAGAAAGCAGGCTATAGCAAGAAGTAACCTAATAGATTCAATTCTAGCTACTGGAGCAAAGGTTTCATCAAAATCTATACCTTCAATTTGAGTATAACCTTGTGCTACTAACCTAGCCTTATTTCTAACAATTGTACCTTTTTCATCAGTTTTGTTTTTGAAGATCCACTTAGTTCCTATTACATTTACATGACTTGGTCTGGGAACTAAGTACCAAACATCATTCCTGATGAACTGATTCAGTTCTTCATGCATTGCATTGATCCAGAATTCATCCTTCAGAGCTTAATATCTCTGTAATTCACTCTCTCTTTTCTTCTGGTTCTTATCCCATCAAAAATATCTCCCACAACTTGAGTAGATGGGTGATTTTTCTGGATTCTACTTGATGGTTCCTTTCTGCAGACATCATGAGTTAGCTGCAATTCAGCTTTTGTACTTTCTGAAGGTTGTATTGAGTCAGGTGTGGTAACACTTGATTCAACACTCTCTTCTCTTGAGACTGGACTGTTTATATCTGGAGCATCTGTGGCAGTAGTGTCTCCTCCTGTTGTTTCTCCTTCAGCAATCAGGTCATCAACTTCATCTTCAGCTGTTTTACTGCGGAGATCAGCAAAGTCATCAAATACCACATTTACAGATTCAATAATGGTTCGAGTTCTTAAGTTATATACTCTATAAGCATGATTGTTATTAGAGTATCCCATAAACAGACTCAAATCACTTGTTGAATCAAATTTAGCTAGATGATCTCTATCATTTAGGACATAGCAAACACATCCAAACACATGCATGTATTCTAGATCAGATTTTTCTCTTAAAAAATACACCAAAGTATATCTCGAAAAATCATCAACACACACAAATACATATTTTTTACCACCTAGGCTTTCTGCCTCTATAGGACCCATAAGATCCATACGTACAAGTTCAAAACAAATGGTGGTAGCAACGGGTTGTAGCACTTTGTGTGGTACTCTAGTTTGCTTTCCCTTCAGGCATATTCCGCATATAGGGATGTCCTTGATCTTGAGATCTAGAATTCCTCTTATGGCATTGTACTTGTTGAGCAGCTTCAGATTTTTGAAGTTTGTGTGCCCAAGTTTCTGGTGCCACAGCTCTACTTCACTTACTCTTGAGCTCTTGCATGAGATGGTGTCACCTGTTTGATAACAATTATCCATTGATATGGAACCTGTCAGTACACTATGATTTTGATTATCAAACATAGAACAACAGTATTTATCAAATTGAACACGTAGATCATCATCACACAATTGACTAATACTGATGAGGTTTGACCCAAATCCTTCAACATGTAAGACATTTGAAAGTTTTGGAAGTCCCTCAATACTGAGTGTTCCACATCCAACCACTTTGCCTTTAGCTCGTCCTCCATAGGTTACACGTCCACCATTGAGTATATGGTAGTTTGATGAAATTCTTTTGTTCCAGTCATGTGCCTAGAGCATCCACTATCAAAGTACCATGAACCTGAAATGTTAGCATTTAAAGAAGTGTATACTGCTTTGCACAAAAGTTTACCTTTGGGAGTCCATATTCTACAATCTTTTTTGGTAAATTCTACCTTTTTCTTGGAGGTGTTCCCTGGAGTGCTGTGACTCATCCTGTACAACATTTTGTCACTACTTAGTTTCTCACACAATGGATGGGTATGTCCTGGTGAGAAACATTCATGACAAATGTATCCCCTTATTCTGGACTCTGAAGTGGTGACTGTGGAATTTCTGCATTCTTTTCCATTTGAACCCTTCTCTTTTACAAAGACAATCTCCTTCTTCTTTACTGGCTTGTGTTTCTACACTTGGTTTTTGAACCCTAGACCTTCATTTTTGTTGTACTTCTCCAGTGACACAATCTCTTTGAGTTTAGTTGTGTCTGTATTCATCCTCTTGATTGCTAGAGTCGCTTCTTTGAGTTCATCTTTCACCTTTGCCAGTTCAAGATCCTTCTTGGTGATACCAACCTCCAAATGAGTGATTGTTTCTTTTAGAGAAGGATTTTCCTTGTTGACTGCATCTAGAGCATGAGTCTTCTTCTCCAAGTCACTGAACAATTTCTTGTACATTTCTTCCTCATCACTAACTGCTTCATTACTGGATTCTGCTGCATTCAAAGAAATAGAGTTTAAACATGTATAATGATCAGTATTTAACTCAGAAATTTCAGTTACTGAAAGTGTTTCAGAAGGTGTTGCAGCATCCAGAGGAACTCCTTGTGATTCTGTTTCAGAAGTATTTCCAGTGATATATCTGACAGAGAGGGCTTGTTTAGTGGATTGATGTTCCTCTGTCTGTTCACGTTGCTCTTCTTCCTCATCACTGACTGCACAAATCAGACTCATTCCTCTTCTTCTCAAGGTATTTGCACATTCATTAGCATAATGTCCAAATCCTGAACATGCCATGCATTTAATATGATCCAAGTTAGGTGGTTCAGAATGTGAACGAATAAATGAAGAATTTTTTGAAGTGTTTTGAGAAGATGTTTGAGGAAATGTTCTCTGTGGAATAGATCTGTTCCGGGGCTGAGTTTGTCGATTTTGTGGAGAGCCTTCTGGAAATAACTGTCTGGTCTTGATTCCACTTCGTCTGTACGCCTTATTGAATTTCTGAATCTGAAATGCCACATTGTTGAGACATTCTTCTGTATCATCATCATATTCTGGAGCAACATCTTCCTTCTCTAATTCTGCCTGGAGTGCATTTGAGATAGCCTTTCCTTTCTCATTTCTTTGATCTTCAAAGTTCATCTCTCTAGACTTTAGACTACCAATTAATTCATCCAGCCGTAGAGATGATGTATCTTTAGCCTCCTCAATAGCAGTAACCGTCATGCTGAACCTTTCTGGAAGAGTTCTCAATACCTTATTCACCAGTGTCTCGTTGCTCAAGGGACCACCTAAGGATTGAAATTCATTAGCTAAATCAATCAATTTCTCATTGTACTGAGAAATTGTTTCAGTTTCCTCCATTCTCAGTCTCTCAAATTTGGAAGAGAGTAATCTGAGCTTGGTTCTTCTGACGCTATCTGATCCCTCACAATGTAGCTGAAGAACTTCCCAAGCATCCTTCGCAGAAGTGCACACTGAGATCAATTTAAACATTGTTAAATCTACTGAATTGAAAATTGCATTTAACGCCTTTGAATTTTGGTTAGCATTTGCAAGATCATCTGGTGTCCACCGTAATTCTGGTGTTGGAAACACATCCCCATCCGCATCTGTGATAGTTGGTGGCTTCCATCCAGTGAGAATAGATCTCCAGGCTCTCTCATCAATGGCTTTGATGTATGCCCTCATCTTGACTTTCCAGTAGGTGTAGTTTGTGCCGTCGAGTACAGGAGGTCGCATAGAAG
The DNA here is from genome assembly GCF_000504015.1 of Erythranthe guttata. The sequence continues at coordinate 73,659 of NW_012193621.1, forward strand.
CAGTCAACTGAGTATCCATCACGAATTCGTTTCTGAAAAAATAGGAACAAACACTTAGTATACGTCAAGTGTTGGCTCTTGATGCCAATTGAAAGAATTTATGGTCCCGAATTCGTTTAATACAGAGGTGTTATATTAAGTGTTATGACACTTGAACAAACATGCAGCGGAAATATAAAGATAAAAGAACAATACTCAGAATTAAAAAATGTTCACAAGTAAAGACTTGTGAACTTGCCCTTTACAGGACGAAAAATATATTAAAATCAGTATTCCAAGAATACAAACAGAAGAGGTGCGAAAACTTCTTCATTATGAATGAATCTTTTTCAAGATCATTCTTACAATCAAATCTAGATACAAAAAGAAAAATATTAAAAATTCTAGATTTCAAAGATGTACTCGTGAGGAGTACGTAAAGAACTTATGAATGAATCACTATCTTGATCATTCTTACAACCAAGTCTAGAAACATATATACTAAACAATCTAGACTACAAAGAATGTACTTATGAGAAGTACGTAAAGAATGTACTCATAAGGAGTACAAACAACCGATTCTAAAACCTAACTAAAACACTCGTGTATTCTCTTCAGCCCTTGGTTTTTATTTCGTAGAATCGATGAAAATCATTGAGTATTGAAATCGGTATTTATAGACATTTCAAGCTTCCACTCCTCAGCCCATGATCTGCAAGAAAACCAACCACAAGAGCACTCAAGAAAATGGGTTAGTGAGTTAGTTAGGAAGTTAGAATAAAATCCACAATTAAATCCACTAAGCACTACTTAGCCCACTAAGCACTATACTTAACCCACTAAGCACTACTTATTCCATAACTAAAATTTAGTTTAAAAAATAAGAAAGTTAAAAACACAATGTGGAAATAATCCACGTGTTTCAAATCCCATTATATCCGAATTTGGATCAAGAGATTATAAATTAATGCAATTTCTGAAATTTCCGAAATGTTTATAATATTATGATCATTGGAAAACTCTTGAAATGTCACTCTAAAGAAAAGACATTGTTGAAATTTAATGTATAAAAATAGTTACAGTAACAAAAAAAAATTAAATTTTTTTTAGTATATTTTGTAGTATACTAACAGATTGACATTAAAATTATAATACTAAAAAGTAATTAATATACATTATTATTTATTAATTTATTTTGTTTTTATGTTTTCCTTACATAATTGACTATGGTTAAATCATATTATCACTTGTACTAATAAAATCCATAAATAACGATAAGTACATTAAATTTAAGAATTTATTTTACCTCGATATTTTAAAATCAATCTTAGTCATTAACAACTATTTCATCTTATTTTAGACATATTTATTATATATTGGTTATTATTATTTATTTTTAATTTTATTTTGTTATTTCTAAATAATTCTTAATTAACTTGATAATGTTAACTTACGTATTTATGATGTCACTGAAAAACTCTATTATGAGTTTTATATAAAATACATTTTATTTAATAGTTTATGAAAATAAACTTCAACTTTCAAAATAAATCATAATATATGAAAAGATTATCATACTTTTAATATAACATAATATAAATATTATTAATAGCATTAGTAAATAATAATTCGTTTGAGTTTGTATTATTCTATTTTCATATTTGTTGGATATATGTGATAAAAATTTTAAATGAGAGCTAATTTAAAAGTTGAAACTACTTTAGGTATCTAATGCTTAACTTAAAATAAAATGATTTATTTTAAAATAAAGTTTTACAAGTATATGCTTATACTATATCATTGGAAAGCTCTTCAAATGTAGTTTTATACAAATTAAAGTACATGGAAAATTCCAATACGTAGAGCAAAATTCAATATGAAGAAAATAAACTCCTGCCTTAGTATAAATATACCACATAAAAGATATTTGATATTTAAACTACATTATTAAGCTATGTTAATTTATTATTTTCATTTTTATTATTACAAAATTGATTCTAACTAATTGATGGTATAACTTTGTAATAAGGGGCATAATAGGAAGCACACAAATGTTAAGAAACAAAAATACCTATTTTACCCTTAATTAGTAAATTACACTATATACTATTTATGGTTAGTTAAGTAAAAAAGTTATTGATATGTCAATCAATGCATTCAATCAATGTATCATGCTCTCCCCTAATTCATAATACCAATTTTTGTTTCACTTTATAGCATAATGAAAGTCATGCACATTTTCTCTTTCTATTATATTTCTATGGTTTTGTTTTGTATTTCCTCTACTTTTTCTTTATAGTAATTGCTTTCGTATTTTCCATTTTTCAAATGCACATTTCTATGTTTCAAAATAAATAAACCAAAAAGTAACAATTGTTTTGGATTTTTGGACAGGCTAAAAGAAAGATGAGTAAATTACAACCACCTCTGAGTTGAGGTATAATTACAAAAAAATCCTTTTTTTTTCTCGTATAATGGCATCCACACGTGTACATTGTATCCATCGTACACGTTCACCCTTGCGGTGTCAAAATAAATATTTTTTTTAGATTTTGTGGAATATTTCTTAGTCTATTCCCAATTCCCCATTTTACCCCGGCATAGGAGTCCCAATAAAATAGCTCATTTAAGACAAAAATGTCCTTAGGGAGAAGTGGGTAATATTTAAAATTTCAAAGGATTCAATTATAATATATTTTCAAGTTAAAAAATATATTTGTAATTTAATTCCATGTGCAGCCGCCGACGGCTCTGGAGAGGGGTGGGTAATTGAGGCTGAAAGAAGATGAGCACTATATTCCTTGGTTTAAATTTTATCCAACTCGACACTACCCAGATGATGATAATTGGGTACTCTTGTTATTAACATTGCGGTTTATGTAGAGGATCTAAATATTTTGGTAACTCCTGAAGAGCTCATAAAGACCGCAAACTATTTGATGAAAGAATTTGAGATGAAAAATTTGGAAGGACAAAATTTTGTCTCGCCCTCCAGATCGAGCATTTATTCAATGGAATCTTCATCCATCAGTCCACATATACAGAAAAATATTCTAAAACGATTTTACATGAATAAATCTCATCCTTTGAGTAATCCTAAGGTTGTTCGATCGTTGGATATAAAGAAAGATTCATTCCGCCATAGAGAAGAGAATGAAGAATTATTTGGTCCAGAAGTACCTTATCGTAATGTCATTGGGGGACTAATGTATCTTGCAAGTAACACTAGACCTGATATTGCTTTCTCTGTCAGCTTATTAGCACCATAGTAATACAACAAAATCGAGAAACTGTTAAATACCTCAAATTACCACCATCGTTATATGTATGTTTGAATAACCAATCTCACTTTTTATGTTTGTATTTGCTATTTAATATTAAATATTTGTCATAACGATTTTTTTGAGAATTTGAACAAAATTAAAATATGGAATAAGTTTAATGATATAGTTTTTTTATTTTTTTTTTGTTATGATTAAATTGGTTTTGAAATGAAATTGGATATCTAAGAGAACATGAATGTAAAACCACATGTTGGAAAAGAAAGGAGCAATAAATTATGTAACTATATTGGTTTGACGGTTGTGCTTTTGAAAAACAATATAGTAAAAAATTATGAAATCATGTTGATTTAAGTACACACATTATAAAATTAATTTTGTAGTTAATATTGCAATTAAATAATCCACACTTGTATAAATATAAAATGTTCTTTCAAGTTACATTGTCAAAAGTAAATAATCCACATTTTTTTAGTTTTGATACAAAATTTTATTTTAAATCACATACATAATTAACATTATAAAATTAATTAAACACGTGCGAGGCACGTGCTTTTTTCTAGTGCAATAAAAAAGGTAATAGAAAATAGGTGATATTTTTTTCTGCACGTTTCCGCCCCCGGCTGCAGTCACCGCAACTTCTCTCTGAAAACCTTTACAATGGCCAACATTACTAAGCATGCATCTTACTCTTTTTAATAGGGTTCTATTCATTCTCTTGGCCACACTATTTTTCTGTGGAGTGTGCTTCACCATGTTGTGCCTTGTAAGGCCTTTCTTGATTTTAGAGTCAGTAGTAACCAGCTCTTCTGAGTTCTTTAAGTTCTCAATTTTTCTATAGACTTCCTTCTCAAAATCGTTAACTACACTTAAAACCTTGAGATGCAACACTAACATGATCTCCTTCTATCTTCCCCTTTCCCTTTTGATTGGTTTTTTAAAGGCAGTTCTTAATGAAGTCCTTTATAACACTTTTATGGGAACTCCTTGTCATTCTGAACCTTTTTAGCCTTCCTCCTTCTGGAATTTATTCTTCTGATTGAACTTCTTGTTCTTGAAGTCCTTCTTTCCAGTTTTTCCTTTCGTGAATAATCCTTCACCTTGTACCAGAAGACTGTCCATCGAGGTTTCATTGCGATTCTTTTGCTATAATTGCAGAGATCACTTCTTCAAGGGTAATATATTGCTTTCATTCATATACCATGGCATCCTTTTCTCAAAACTTTTAGGAATGGCTTTCAGGAGAAGTAGTGCATTCTTTTCATCTTCTATATATCTTGACTTTAATATTCTCAAGATAAACAGTGATCTTGTTGAACTCATCCAATTGATCATTTATTCATCTTTCTTCTGCCATTTTGAATGAGTATAAAATCATTTAGAGATACAACCTAATAGCAACGCTCTTAATCATGTACAACTTCTGTAACTTGAGCCGCACTTCTTAAGTTGTCTTCTCTCTTGCAACTTCCATCAACACTTTTTTACCAAGACTCAAAACTATGGAGCTAAGGGCTTTCTCCATGATTTGATTTTTTTCTGACTCGCTCAAAGTTGTAGGCAATGACTTGATCCCTTTCAATGCGTTACTCGATTCTTGTTGAACCAGGATATCCCTAATCTTCACCCTCCATAAATCAAGATCATTGTTGCAGGAGAACTTCTCAATATCGAAATTAGATGTACACATGGATTCAAAACTCAATTACACCATACACGTCGCCAATTGTTGTACTTATTATCAAATTCAAACAATAGTTCTCACCAACAATTCATATCGAAACCATTCATAATTTGATGAAACAGTTTCATGCACATAAACCCTAAAACTTGAGAATGAATAGGTGAAAAATAAATACAAATGAACGATTACAGGGATTTAAAAATATCACAAGCTCTCAAGAAATCTCCTTCAGTCCTAGATTTCTTCCCCACTTTTCTTGATTTCTACTCTGTAGTGTGTATTAGGTACGTGTAATACTGATTTTAATATATTTTTCCGTCCTGTAAAGGACAAGTTCACAAGTCTTTACTTGTGAACATTTTTAATTCTGAGTATTGTCCTTTAATCTTTATATGTCCGCTGCATGTTGTCTCAAGTGTCATAACATTTTAGATAACATCTCTGTATAATACGAATTCGGGACCATAAATTCTTTCAACAGCTCCTCCTGAGCAATCCTACATGGCATGATCTTCTAGCTCATTCTACTCTGATTAGTTGATCAGCACATATCACGCTCAATTTCCACCAACCACGTCACAAGAAAAACAATTTCTCATCGGTTTATTTATAGTCATAATTCTTCAACTAAACTATTCATTTTCAATCTAGGTTGTCTATCTTTAGTCTAACATCTCCAATTAATATGTTCATATTTTTAGTCTATTTTCAGTCTAAGTTGTCCAGCTAAGATGTCCTAATGTTCTTAGCAAATTTCGAAATATTCGGGCTGACTTTTAGCTGTACAAAATATTTTTGAGAGAGTTTTAGCCATTTTTGTCTTATAGTAAATAAAAACTTGAACCTAAAAATAAAACAAAGACCTTTGACTTATCTCTAACATGGTAAGGGTTTTTTTCCTGCGTTTCCCTAATCTTAAAGGTAATTTTTTTTAATCTTGTGCATCGGTGTTGTTTCTGAAGGTTCAATGTTGCATTTTCTGCAAGCCACTATTTTACCGGCCATTCCTAGAGATTGCTGAATTACTTTTTGTGCATGAATCATATATGGCTGCGGCTATATGCAATACTAATTCCACTTGTGCAAGACCAAATTAAAGAAAGGTTCCAAAAGATTTCATTTTATTAAGATGAAATGACAAATATATCCATAAATTAAATTGGCTTTTGTTTGCTCATGCAAGACCAAATAAAAAATAATGAAAAAAAAACAAAAACAAAAAGAAGAAAACAAAGAAAACATGAAATTAAAAACTGCGTCTTGATGTCTTGTACATATTTCTAAAACCTTGGATGAATTTGGACAATAAATTGCGTCTTCGCATTCTCCTTTTGCTATAAAAAATAAATGAATATTGAAATAAAAAAGTAACTGGAAAATAAAAAGTTAAAAAAACTATGAAACAACTAAATTTCCATAAATTCGACACCTTAATGTCGAAATTTACTATATTTGGACTAATTTGCTAACAGTTAAATTTCGACACTAAGGTGTCGATTTTGTACTCCAAAATCGGCATCTCAATGTCGTTGTTTACCTATAAAATTCGACATGTACATGTCGACTGCGTCGGGATTGTTTTTGGAAAAAGCGATATTCTAGCTAAGAAACACATAAATGCATACCTTCTTGGGTTCTTCAACCGTAGAATCTTCAATTTTGATGTCTTCTGACTCCATACTTGCCATCTTTGTAAGATTTATTGAGTTTTGATGAATTTGAATGTTTAGGTTTTGTGGGTTTATGGAGGAGGAAGAAGAAATATTTTGTGGGTTTTGGAAGATGGAGAAGATGAGAGTTGGTCTTGTGGTTTTGTGATAGGGTTTCTTGGGTTTTTAAGTTTTTTGTATTGCGCATTTGAAATTTTTAATTTTTTTAACAAGTAAGGGTATTATTGTATTTATATATTGAAAAATTTAATTTGGTCTTGCACAAGTGGAATTAGTCTTGCATATAGCCGCACCCATCATATATTTGTATTTTATGTAGTTGATTTTAAATCTTTTAGTAGATTCATATCTACAAAACTATGTTACAACTCTTCTACGGGTAATTAAATGTTACACCTGGTTATTTATATTGGGTGAATTTAAACCATTAATCTATATATAATCATATACACACCCATGTGTATGTGTGCTTAGTGGGTGATTATTTAATCTAATATACGATTGTAATCTACCTATTATGCAGGTGTATCATCTAACTCCCCTCTTGTACTGAGGGTTGGTATACTAAAGATATAATACAATAAGGGGTAATTTTCTATAGGCCCCCCATTACTAGAGTCTATAGGTGTTAATCCAAGTCAAAACTCCAATTTTGCTAGAACCCTCGATTAATTATGGCCGATTTACCCTTAAAGAAAATAGGAATTTTGTATTCCTAAATCGATATATAGCAAAATTATTCAGAATAAGTAAAGAGAAAAAATGATTGAAATGGGGAAAGAGATATACGAATAAAACCAATATGCTTGATAAATCTGGAATCGGAAGTGCAAAAAGAGAAGAATGGTTCCTGGAACGGCTGTTTGTGAGGGGAAAGATGAGCCTTTTTTGCTCTTCGTTATTACGAGAATACGTGAAAGAAAATGAAACGTATGTTTTTTGGGGTTATTTTACATACCCCCTAGCCACCAAATAAACTAGGGATAAACCCAAGCCCAAATCATCCTTTGACATACCCCCTGGGGACGCGAAAGTACTATACTACCCTTATGTGCAATTTTCGGCCAAACTGCATTCAGCATTTATGGTCCTGCATTTATCATTTTCGCTGATTTATTTATTATTATTTTCTTTTCTTCTTCTTTTTTTTTTTTTTTTTAAATCTGTTTGTTAAATATATATATATATATATATATATTTAATTTTTTTTTTTAAATAAAAAAAAAAATTTATTTTTTTATTTTTTTATTTTTTTTAATTTTCAAAAACATATGTTTACAGTACTGAAAATAACTACATGTAACTACCTATAGTAATTCATAGTTATGTTCGTTTTTTCCCCATATTTTTAGTCGATCAATTGTATACACACACGAATACTGACTTGTACAAAATAAATTCATAAAACCCCAACAAAAATTTACAAATTTAAATATTTTTATTATAAATCACATCAGAACCAATAAAATACAAAACGAAAATACATAAATATACGCATATATAACTACATGTAACTACATGTTACTATAGTAATGTATAATAATGTATAAAGTCTGTTGAACAGATCTGATGTAACTTAAAAAAACAAAAATTTGACACCTTCAAGGAAATGATCAATGGCCTTCATTAAGCTGCAATTGCAAAATCAAAACAAAAAGAAATTACTTTAGTGCAAATCAACAAATTTGAATAAAAACATCAAAACACTCAAAAATCACCAAACATTATTAAGAGATCGAGAGATAGAGAGAGAGGTTATTGCTGGGAAATGCAAAAAAATATAGAAATAAATCTGAAAAGATAAAAATAAACGAAATTACCATCAAATTATAGATTCCGACGAGAGGAATCCAACGGTGGATGACCCGTCAAATTTCGACGGGTGGAACACAAAATAAAGCTCCGGCAAGACCACCGTCTTCGAATAAAAAAAAATTGCAGAAACAGATCCGCGCTCAAAACTGAATGAAATCACCACCAAAAGAAAGAGCTCGACGAGAGGAATCCAACGGTAGTTAAACCATCGAATTCCGACCACCGGAGAGAGAGTTATGGCTCCTGGAAGCAATTTCGCCGGTGAGAGGTTTGTAGAGGCGGGATTTTGAATCTGGGAGAAGAAGAGAGAGACCGTGAGTGGCTAGGGTTAAAACTGATTTTAGAAGGGTATTATAGGTACGTCAGGGTAGCCCAGGGGGTATGTCAAAATATTTTCGAAATGAGGGGGGTTTCACCTAGAGTGTAATCCACTTGGTAGTTAGTTCTATATAATTTGAAAATGAGGGGGTCTACAAAATAATCCCATGTTTTTTTTTATATATTTGGATATGCCGTTCACCAAGAAACTCCAATGGGATAAGAAGACCCATAGTTTTATTTTGCTGAAAATTGGGCAAGTGTCAAATCTAGTTCAATTGAGTTCTTAGAACCTTCAATTTCACCCATATCATATCTTCACATGAAAAGATGAAAAAGCCCATGTAATTTGTCATGTGATTTGCGCGTGCGCTGGAAATTGTGAAGATTTGCTTAAATATTCGCCCTAGGTGGTTAAGTGAGTCAAAATAATGGGTTTGGGTGTGCCCGCGCAAATTTTGTTTTGTTAAGGTTGCAAAGTGCAAAAACGCGCAAAGTACTGGTCGCAAAATGCTATTAACCCAATTGTTACCTTTGAGGATTCGTTCGAAAGATCGATGGGGAACACCTGGTTGTCGCCCGCCGATTCAATTGATTTTGGGAGACAATAACTGTAGGTTTTTTGTTTGGGTATTCGATATGACAGAGCAAAGAGACCCCAAACGGTAATATGTAGTGGAAAATGGTCAAATGACATTTATAGTCTTAAAAGATGAAATTATCCTTCTGAAAAACTGAAATCCGGCGACAATTATCCGAGAAATACACATTTGAGGTAAAGTGCACCTAATTATATATTTCTAAGGTGCAGTCTCATTTTCCTTATACTCTTAGGGGGGAAATGCAAAAATGGCATTTTTGCAATTTTTCCTATTCTTATATAGTAAAGTAATGTGCAATTCTTACTCCAAAAATTAAAACGTAGTAACATTATAAGTCAAATTAAGCTCGATCTGAATTAGAATCACGAAAAAATACTAAAATATTAGATATAGTGTACAATTAGGACTCGTTTGGTTGGTAAGATAAGATAATTTTCCCTATAAAATAATAGACCATACCTGTTATTTTATAAGATGTTTGTTATCAAATTATGAATTTTGTATCTTCTTATTATTTAATAGTGTTTGATGTTTGGTTTCCTTAACATCAACCCAATTACTTAAAGATGACATAATTACGCTTTCTTATTGTACCTAGTTTTTTTTCTTCTTCTTTTTACTATTTATATTTTGTTATTATTTTATCTTAATTTTTTTCGAAAAAAATATAATCTTTTTATTTTCTTAAAAGAAAAAAAATTTGTTTTTTTTTTCGATTTTCTTGATTAACAAATTGATCATATTCATGAATACATTAAGCCCAAGGTGAAGAAATAAATAATTCATAAAACTTGCATTATAGATAAATTTAGTCCATAAATCCCACATAGGGTTCTAACGAAATCCTAGATTACGGTTTTAGCTACACATGTTGTTCGAAGAAAAAAAAATAGTAAAGATACATAAATTCAGAAAAGAAGAATAAGAGAGAAATTATGATGAACAATGGTCAAATCTTCATCATTGGTTTCTCAGTCTTCTTGCTTCAAGTTTTCTCCTAATTTTGGTGCAAAGACCCATAAAATCTCTCCTAGTTAGCCTTGAAAACCTTCTTTTTAACCAAGAGTTTTGGCCAAATTTTCAAGTTTACATAAATTTTCCGCACAGACAACTTCTTGGACCGCGGTCAGAGAAATAGCACAAAAACTGGGACCACGGTCCGAGTGTACATGACACTCTTCTCTTGAACAGCTTCTCAGACTGGTGTCTGAGATTTTAGTTCAATTATGTGACCGCGGTCTCATTATCTCGGACCGGGGTCTCATATTCCTTCACAATTCTGAGACTGAGGTCCCATAAGACATCATGGGTTTCGTCCGGTTCTCTCGAGTTTTTACGTCGTTTTGTCTCCTTGTCTTCTACAACCTAACTCTATTTCTTCTCCTACGTAGTAAATTAAACAATATATCAACGCATTTATTATATCAAATCACACAAAAATTCAACCAAAAGTACATATATTTGAGTATATTTATACATTCAACAACTGGTTAGTAGTATAGATAATATAATACTTAATTTACAATACTAAACCACAAAAATCTACTTGTATCATAGAACTTTGTATTTCTCAATGACTTTGTGTTCTAATCCCGCCAACCGAATGACGATGGCTAGAGACGGCTACGCTGGCTGGACGGGTCAAAATGTATTTTTTATGAAAATTGTGGTCATTGTGCAATTATGGTTAAATTAGGGTAGTGATGAAACTGGAGCGAATTGAATTTTGTGGGATATTTAAGGAATTTGCAAATAAGTAGCGTCATATCCGATTTGCTCTTGAAAATTATTCAATTGAAATGGAGCTTTAAGGATTTGTCAACAGAAAATACCTGGGGTCAAAACAGCAATTTCAGCATCAGCATTATCCTAGTTTAGCTAGTTCTAGATATTTGTTTTTCTACCCATCGTTGGGGCTTTTGTCTAATAACCTTGCTAGGTTTATTTATGATTTTTAATTACCATTGTAGGGGCATTCTTTTTCCTTGTGTAGGCCCACAATGCTTTAAGGAGGCCCCAAACTCTTTACAATAACGAAATAATAAAATCTTTTTGGCAAAAAAAAAAAAAAAAAACAACGAAACAATAATAGTTTATGTAGCGGTTTTTACTTCTTAGCACTAACCACCCATGTGTCACAAAGTCCATGTGTTAAAAAAATTAGTACGGACACCCTATGAAAGCTAGACAAAGTCAACAATGTCCCAATGAATTGGTCGTGATACACTCGCCATAAATGCGACCGTGGGTTGGTTTACTGACTTGCAAATACCAAAATACCCTTTTAATTACGAATTTCAAAAATAAGTACCGAAATGAAGTATTCAATATTTCAATTAAGTTCCTTCAGTTTTTGAAGGCCCCTTAGGGACTGAACTGCAATGTTTCTAGAAATACACAACATAGTTGAGTCGCCGCTCTCCCTCCGACAAACACTCTCTCCATCCTCACTGTTGAATGTTACATTTAAAGCCTTGCACTTGAAATATTTAAAATGGGTAGTTGTGGGATCCGAACTTAGGACCTTTTCATTTTGCCTAGTTGTAATCCATGTTGAATGACTATCTCAACCAAAATTTAAACTGTTAGTGAAATGTATCATTCAATATTAGGGTTAATAGCATTTTGCCACCTATACTTTGCCCGTTTTTGCGCTTTGCCACCTTAACTAAAAAAAGTTGCACGGGACACCCAAACTCAGTTTTTTGATGGCCATAACCACCTAAGAAGAATATTCTGGCGAATCTTCTCAATTTTCGGCGCACGGGCGATGCCCATGCTTAATGAAAGGATTTTTTAGTCTTTTCCACTCAAAAAAATGTGGGCCCTAATTTTTTCTCAATTTTATTATCTCTCTTACACATACCAACAGTCAACCCTCTTCAATCTTCTCCAACCCTCTTGAATCTTCATCTTCTTCAAGCTGCTAGAGAAGAACTCCCTCTTCAATCTTCATCTTCTTCAAATGCTAATAATTTTCATCTTCCCGATTCGGAATTATCAGCCATCTATTATTAAAGAAAAAAAAATAGATTTTTCACAATTGTTGGGTCATAATTGTTAAGGGAAGAAAAAACAAAATTTCCAAAAAGTTATTCCTTAGAATTGAAACCTAGTTCTCGATTTCGAAGTATGATATCGATAAATGATGGGGGAATTATTTTTGGGCCACAATCCGATATATTCAGTCTACCATCGGCAGAAGACGCCGCCATTAGCGGCGACCCTCTAGATGTTGATGTTGATGGGCGGCGGTGAAGGGAAATGAGGGCTTTGGTGCACGGGAACCAGCGCCGTGGAGGAGGTGGCGGTGAAAATACTGATTCGAGGGGGAGGAATTATCTTGTGGGAATAATGTTTAGAATAATTAGAGGAGTTGTTTGAAGAAGGCTTGACAATGGCGGCCATTGAAGAGGAGATAAAATTGGTGGAGTTTCTTGAATTGAGGGCTCTTTTCCAGAACGCCATATCGACCACCTCATCTTGATCGGAAGTTCTTCTCCAGCTGCTTGAAGAAGATGAAGATTGAAGAGGGTTTACGAGAGATAATAAAATTGTGAAAATAATTAGGGCACACAATTTTTTTTAGTGGAAATGAACAAAAAACCCTTACATTAAGCATGTGCATTGTGCGTGCGCCGTAAAATGAGAAGATTCGCCGTAATATTCTCTTTCGGTGGTTATGTGCATAAAAAAAGTGAGTTTGGGTGTGCCAATGCAACTTGTTTTAGTTAAGGTGGCAAAGCGCAAAAACGGCTAAGTACAGGTGGGAAAATGCTATTAACCCTTTAATATTAATATCTTCAATATTCACCTCCTTCCATACCCTCGGCCTCCGCCTCAACCATATCTCCAGCCCCCTTTCGGTTCACCACGCCACAATTTTTATGACGAAATTCCATTCATGCTGGACCTTTTCCGCACCTTTTTCGGCCCATGTTTTGGAGGTTCTTCATCGCACCAAATAGAGGGGAGAGGTTGCAAATTAAAGATGATTTTTTTTTAATATTTTATTCTGTTTATTTAAAGGAGAAGTGAGGGATACTCCCTAGTTTTGAAAATATATATGCATAGGTCCTATTAATTTTTCTTTCCTAGTCAAAAACCCAAATTATAATCTTAATTTGATAGACCCCATGGACAAATTGAAATACATATTTTAGCATTTTAATTTCAATTCAAACCCTAACCCCCAACCTTTTCTCTCAATCCTACTCCCACATCTCTCAGTCGTCATTTACCCCTCTCTCTCTTTCTCCCTTCTCTCTCTCTCTCTCTCTCTCTCTCTCGCTCTCTCTTCCTCTCTCTCTAACTTTCTCTCTACCCACAGCCTGCCGCCACCGCCGCCCCCCTCACCTCTTTGCGCCGCCGCCGCTGCTCCCCACCTCCTTGCGCCGCTGCCGCCGCTCCCCTCACCTCCCTGCTCCGCCGCCGCCGCTCCCCTCACCTCCCTGCGCCGCCGCCGCTGCTCCCCCACCTCCTTGCGCCGCCGCCGCTACTCCTCCCACAGCCTTGCGCCGCCGCCCCTTTTCGCGTGCTCGACGCCAATCGCCGCCTTGAATCACCCGTCCAAATCGAGTAGACTCGATGATGCCAAAAACATGATGGCTGAAGGTTTGTATATTTGAAATTCGTTTTAAATCTCTTTCTACTTCTGTTTGATGAAATGGTTTCTACGTTATTGTTTTAGTTTCTTCTCTTTCTTTGGTTGAGGGAGGACTCAAATCAGATCTACTATTCTTTTATATAAAAAAAAATATCAGATCTACTATGTTTTTTTAAGATCTGTGAATAATTAATATTAGAATCTTTTTCTTTGGATTAATTTGATTTTTTATTTTGTTTGATTCTCATGTTGTTCATTTTTGTTATAAATGATATGTCTTTTATTTTATGTGATTATTTGAAGATGATTGAAATGCCTCAAGTGTGAGAGCTCTGCTTGTCTGTGTAGTAGATGTCTGTGTAGTAGAAACTTAATCAGTAGTTGTTATTAAGATGGGTGATTTGAGTCAGGTGAATATACAGTTATGTAGTCATATACAGTCATATATGTAGTCATGGATACATAAAACTATACATGACTATAGAACTTGTAGTATACTATAGTAATTTGTAGTCGGTTACAGTACAGTAAATGTATCAAAAAAAAAATCAAGTTTTTTTTTGTAATTTTCATGTAATCTAACTCGCGTGTTCCATTTCGCTCTTTAACTTGTATGTTTTTGTCAGAGGTTTTGCTTTGTATAACATTATGAGATGCAAAGAATAAGACACAAAGAAGTGCCATGTGAAGTTGCATTCATGTAACTATAAATAATTGTAGATACATATAGTCACGTGTAGTAACATATAGTTGTATGTATGCTATGCGTTTTTTAATTTATAGTAATGTGTGTTCATGTTTTGAAGATTTTATGCACGTGATTGTGTTTTTTTTTCGGTTATTTGATTATCAAGATTGAGATTTTGAATTTTGTTGTTGGTGTAAATTAATTTTAGGGTAAAAAAACATTACATGATTACATATATGATATAACTATACATGACAGTTGTATACTATAGTTAGGTATAGTATGCTTAGTCATATATATATACATGACTGTTGTATACTATAGTTAGGTATAGTATGCTTAGTCATATATAGTCAATTTAAGTACAGTAAATTTAGAAAAAAAAAATTAATAATTAAAAATTAAAAAATTAAAAAAAATTAAAAAAAAAAAAAATTAAAAATTAATATATAAGAAAATACAAAAAAACGGGTACGTATGAAAAATAATAATAAAATAAACAATTATATTCTTTTTATTTAAAAAAATCTATGAAAATGATAAATGCATGCACCAAAATGCTAAACGCAGTTGGGCATTATGCTGAATGCATGGGCGAAAATATTGAATGCAGTTGGGCGAAAATTGAACTTAAGGGCACAATTGTACTTTTGCCTATCCACGGAGGTATCTCAAAGCTAAGGAAGAATTTTAGGGATGGGCCTATCCCTATATATGTTCCATATGAGGGGTGTATAACCAATAGACCTTATTTTTTTACGTGAATAATCATAGCAAACGAGTTCAGTTTTAATTAATATTTATTCGATTTCATTAAGCCTATTTAATTATTCAAATTCATATCAATTTGATTTTTTCCTCAAATTCCAACTTTATTTTAGTTTGAACATGTGAAGATTTTAACTTGGAATGCTAGGGAAGTTTTTAGTGTGTGATTTTGTGAAAAAAGTTGGGGAAAAAGAAGAAGGGTGGGAAAGAGAAGAGAAGATTTTAAAGAGAGAAATATTTTTAGTTATGTGTATGATTTGGTAAAATTAATGCGGGATTTAGCATTTCAGATAACTAATACTTGAGTTTATATTTACCCAATGATGAATTTAATGGGATAATTACAGTTTTGGTCCCCCAAGTTTGCACGTTTATCACTTTTGGTCTCCTATTTACCGCCGTCAACAAAATACACACTAATGTTGTCACATTTTGACACGTAGAGTCTCTCCGTCTGTTTGACCATCAAGAAGTAACGGCCAACTGTTGAATTATGGCTGAATTTGGGGTTTTTTATTAAGAAAATTGCACTTAGACCCCTGCATTCTTTTAAGATATTCTAAAAATCCCTAAAAAAATTTCAACCCTAATTTAACCTCAATTTCATCATTTAATCAATTTTGACAAACGACCCTAATTTTTACCACCATTACCTTTGACTGTTGACCGCCATTGATTTTTTTTAACTTTTTTTTGGCATTGACTTTTTTTTAATATTGTCTTTGACGTCGTTCACCGACATTGGGTTTTCGGTTAACAATGTTGACTTTTTTATTTTCTTAATTTTTTCTTAAACGTTTTCCTGTGAATTTTTTTTTTCCGATCAACGCAATATTATTATTGTATCACAAAATAATAATACTATATTAATATCTAGTATCGTAATACTAAAATTACAAACTTCTAACAAAGTTTTTATGTAAAATTTTGCGGCCAAAATACAATTTTTAAATTTTTAAAAATCCATAACTTATTTCTCTCAGTTATTTCTTCGTGGAACCGCTAGTGCACCCAAATTTATTCCCAAAAAAAATATGAAGAAGATGAATCAGGCATGTGGCGGAGTAATTTGAAAATGCCATAACCACTCTAGTACAATGGTTTTTGGGGCTAACACCGGCCGTTAAGTTTTATCTCTTTTTTTTCTTCAAATTTTTCCGTCATTGAGTTGCGTTGACTTTTTTCTTTTGTGTTTTATTTTGACTTTTTGACGATGTTATTTTTCTCGCCATGTATAGCTTTCACTTTTTTTTTTAAATTATATTTTTTCACTACTCAACAAAATTAAATAAAAATAAAATAACAATCAAGAAAAGAAAAAGTCAAGGATGTTTAACCAACATTCAACATCGGGCAACAGCGGCAAAAAAAATCAACCGGAAAAAGAGTCAACCGAGTTAAAAAGAAAGTCAATGTCGTATTAACCGATCTTGAAAAATCGGGGTCATTAATTGGTTCATAGATGAAATTGGGGTTGGATAAAATTTTAGGGGTTTTTAGATTATTTTGAAAGAATATAGTGGTCTTATTGCAATTTTCTCAAAGAAAAACCCCAAATTCAACCCTAATTCAACCGTTGACCGCTATTCTTGACGGTCAAACAGACGGAGGGACTCAATGTGTTAAAATGTGACAACATTAGTGTGTATTTTGTTGACGACGGTAAATGGGGAACCAAAAGTGAAAAACATGCATACTTGGGGGACCCAAACTGTGATTATCCCTGAATTTAATACCAAATAGTACTTAACTAAATAATTAATACTCCATCAGTGTCGAAACGTACATGTCAACGAATGGTAAACATGTAACATAAATCTAGGAAGAACTCATTACAATGTGCTCTATTCATAGCACAAGAAACACAAAAAAAAATGTCATGAGTTACAACTTACAAGTAGTTGCAAAACCATTTGCTTGTGTCACGTGGCAAATTCAGGATTTTTGTGAAGGGTATTCGAAGTTTAATACAATAAAAAATATGAATAAAAATAGGAAAATTATCGTGTAGAAAACAAAATAGTTATACATTTTTCATATACAAATATGTAGTTGAAAATATTTGTGGGTGTGGTTCCATTTTTTTTTTAAATGCTACTTCACTGATATATTGTCAAATATATCTTTATTACAAAATCGATTAAAATGGGATAGGGATGATGTGAAGTGGTTGGCCCCAGAGGAAAATGTTGTTAAGATAAATTTCGATGCGGCAATCAATAGCGCGTGGATGGAATGTGTGGACTTGGACCCAGATCGAGTTGGGGCTTGTGTTGGGTGGATATCCCGGTGCTTAAACAACCTTTAAATCCCACATTGACGGAGGCAAAAGCAGCCCTTTTGGCCGTGGAAATAATTGCGAGAGAGTAGCAAAGGACTTCTGTTGAGTTTAGAGTTCAACATATTTGTAGGTTCATGAAATTGCAACTTTGCCGAAATATCAGCATTACTATATCTCAACAGTTGACTATAATTAGCTTGACCACCACAAGTAATAGTTGAATACCATGATTTAATAGTTCATTATTATTATTGTTAGTTTTGTTCGTGCAAATATTATATATTTGTGCCAAAATTCAGTTTTTCATTAGTGTTGCGTAGAATGTTGGACTAGTTCGTAGAAACATAATTAAAAAGAGACACAAATTTAATGCAGTAAAAGATATAAGGAAAAATTGACTAAAAATCCCTCAAAAATATTTTGTATAGCTAACAGTCAACCGAATATTTTGAATTTTCTAAAATATCTTCGGACAACTTAGTTTGACAACTTAGACTGAAAATAGACTAAAAACTGACACTTAATTAATCGAACCTTGAAATCGTAGCCCACTGGTGGCGAACTGTCTTCCACTTGCCCGCTTCGCATTATTTCAGTTCCTGGAAATTATTCCACATATTACCGTATTGCAATGAATTATGCTACTTGGAAGAAAGAATTAATCGTACCGATTCCTACAAAGCTTAGTTATTTCGCCTACCTCAGTTACGTTGGAGATGTTCTTCCGGATAGTTATATTGAGCTTAATTTGTACTCGTCTAGAAGACGAAAAATAATTAACAGGCATGTGCATGACAAAAGTAATATATTATTGAAAAGTATCAAAAAACATATAATATCATGCCTAAATGAATAAATGCTAAATACTTATCGAAGGTAAATATCAACCTGGACTTCTAAGCTTTAATTGTCTTCGTCTTGACACCAGTTGGGAAGTAGAGACTATTCCGATATGGAACGTATCTACCCCGATATATATCAATCCCTACAAGCTTTTCAACCGCCTTCTCAGTAGGGCTATAGTTTGTAGCCTTGTTTTCGACTTCGACGAAACATAGTTGTGTGGACCACAAATACAGATTCTCGATATTCCCAATGGTTATAACCTTCTCCCAAGTATGAATTCCCTTTTCCTTTATCCACATTTGAACACTTTTCTCATCTTTGTTGTAGCAGTACAAACATAGGCTTCCTCTCAAACAAGCCATGTTATAACTTGAAACATATTTGTCATCTTCACTTAGTTGTTCGGGCTTTTGCAAGACCTTGATCTCGTCGATTCTTGAATCGAAATACACTAATTGCATCTTCGCGCTCTCCTCCAGAATCCAATACGTCGTATCTCCATCGATACAGATACCCGAACCCGTATCACCGGCCCCGTAGCATTTTTTTCCTAATTTCTTCTTCCTCCAATAATTGTATTTACATGAATAAATTGCGTATTCCGTCGTGTAAATAAATACAACCTTGAAATCACCGGTTATTTTGTCGTAACAAATCCCACGATCAACTACATGATCTTTATATCGGGTTTCGAGATGCCTCTCCCAACGAGTTGACGGATTCCACAGCGCGTATTTTCTGTTGTTGCGCCGATCCCGATCGGATAGGCTTGTCAAGAGTAGAACGCCGTTACATTCGAATAGTATTACGCTGTAACCGTTGGGAATATTCTCCACGAACATTTCTCCGGGTTTGGTTTTTGGACCTTCAAATTTAATTAAAGGAAACCCTCTATCAGTACTATTTGTATTCCTACTTAGGAAGAGATTATTCGGAGAGCTATTCGATGATTGGAGATGATTTTGAATGAATAAAGGATCGGAGATTATAGTATTCCATGACTTTGAAACTGCTTTGAATCGAAGAAGAGATTTCACTGATGATAATTTTGATAGTATAATTTCGATGATCTCCGACGGAATATTTGAGGTTGCCATGTCTTTTTTTTTTTTTCCCCCGATCTGTTAGTTTTTTTTAGGGTTTAATATATACACAGCTTTGGGCGGACAAGTGATTGTGATATGGCCTAGGCGGCTAGGCCTAGGGTTTTATTATGTAACAAGTAATCTTGCGGCTGTTTTTTTTCTTTTTCTTTTTTCTTTTTTTTTAATTTTAATAAAAGGGTTTTTTCTTTTATTTTTTTAGTAGGGTCCATGACAAATTAGCCCATTATTAGTTACTTATTCATAAAGGGGTCTAGATAAAAAAAAAAAATTACAAAAAAATCTAAACAATGTCTAGAGTAGGGGTGTGAACGAGCCGAGCTCGAGCCGAGCTCGCCTCTTTTGGCTGGCTCGAGCTCGAGCTCGAGTTTATTTTGTCGAGCTCGAGCTCGAGCTCGAGCTCGTCGAGTTCTTCTTTTTCTGGCTCGAGCTCGAGCTCGTGTTAATTTTGTCGAGCTCGAGCTCGAGCCCAATCCCTTTTTTTTTTTTTTTCTTTTTTTAAATATTATTTTATTATTATTTTATTATTAAAAAATATTTTAAAAAATTACAAAATAAACAAAAAATTGCGATTATATATTTTTTTAATATTTGTATTTATTTCTATAATATTTTATATTATTATACATTTTTAAATAAAAATAACATAAAAAAAATAAAAAAAAATAAAAAAATATTAATAAATCCGGCTCGCGAGCCGGCTCGCGAGCTGATGAACAACTAAAATCGGGCTCGAGCTCGGCTCATCAGAAAGCTCGAGCTCGCGAGCTCGAGCTCGAGCTCGAAAACCTCGAGTCCGAGTTCGAGCTTTTTACGAGCCGGTTCGTCGAGCTCACGAGCCGGCTCGGCTCGTTTACCACCCCTAGTCTAGAGGTATGTAAAATACTAAAATCTGGCATCACATTTTAATATGCTCTAATTTCATAATTTTATCCAATTAAATATCAATTTGACCCCAAATTTCACAAGTTAGTCAATTTTGACCCATGACCCAATTTTGACTACAATTTCGCATGTCGCCATCGTTGATTTTCTTTATCTATCTGTTTTTTCGCCGGTTTCAGGCGTTGACTGACGATCGATTTCTCCTTTTTTTTTTTCTTATTTTTGCTGCCGCTGTAATATTGTTATATTACTCTCTAGCACAGTAATATTAACACAACAAAAATCACTATATATTGTGTAATAGAGTAATATTAATATGTTGACCGTTCAACAAAGGCAAACATAGTAAAGAGCCAAAATAATTAATATTGATGTGGTTTACAGTAATATTATTATCAACCACAATAATATTACTGTAACGGCATTAATATTACCATCAACCACAATAATATTATTATGTTTGCAGTAATATTACAATAGTAGACATTAATATTATTAGTTAATCGGCCAACAAATCAAACAAAGTAAAAAGGCAAAATAAATAAATAATATTGATGTGGTTGACACTAATATTACTTTGTTTAATGTAATTTTACCGTCAACGACAATAATATTATTACGTTGACTGGTCAACACATCAAACAAAATAAAAAAAAGAAAACTAGAAAAATAATAATATTGATGTGATTGACAGTAATATTATTGTGTTTACAGTAATTGTATTGTCAGCTAGAGTACAATTACGTAACTCTATGTCAACGACAATGCAATTACGTAATTCTACTGTCAACGACAGTACAATTACTGTCAATGACAGTACAATTACGGTAAATGTTCAGCGGCGGGCGTACGAAAAATGGATAAAAAATTTAGAGAAAAAGAAAGTCAACGCCGAAGACGGCGCTGACTACCGGTCAACTCTAGAAACCGGCGGCGTATAAAACAGAAAAAAAAAGATTAAAAAAATAAAAAAATTCACCGGAAACCGGTAGCGAAAAGAAAGATAGAAAAAGAACAAAAAAAGTTAAAATTGGATTTTTGTGGTCAAAATTGATGAAAATGAAGTTAAATTGGGGTTACGATTAGGAATTGAGTTTAGGGGTCTTAAGATATAAGTCTCTGGTACAAACCTTATTAGAACTAAATGACAAGTGTAACTAAAATTTGCTTCGCATCCTCTATTAAATTCATTCCAAGAATTCCCCTCCACTCACAAATTCGAAATTACACCAAATTGTAAATATAGTATGATGAACTATGATATTATTTAACATTTTTAAGTTTGCATCTAGCATTTTTTTTTACGTGGAACTTTTTTTTCCCCCCATATTTTTTCATTATATAAAAATCTATTTTTTTCTCATTTTCTACATAAATTGAAAATTATGATTTTTTTTAATTTTTTCGATCGTAGAAATCTACAAAAACCCATAGGAAACCGTAGTAATCCGTAGTCACCCATAGACTGTTGGGGATCGTGCATGTATACGCAGCGGAATTTAAAAATTTTATATCGAACTAGTTTCGATTACATGCAATACTAATCACATAGTCAACGTACCTTAACGCTTCCGCCATACATATGGTAATTATCGATTTTAATTAAAATTACATAAAACCGAAAATCACGAAACATGCTTATTCATCATTCAATGAAATCGAAACACGTAATCATACATTACTCATAATCGCAAATTATAATTCATACAAACATGCTCGAATTAATTTACGAAAGTTTCGTTTCATTTACCTTTTGTAGCGTGCGATTTCGACGAATCGAAATCCTAGAACGAGTCACGTACAAGCTGCTAATTACCAATCCACGGGGCTGCACCTCACGGCTGGACCGAGCTGATCCAGCAGGCAACGAACGGCGACGAACGGCAGCAGCAGCGGCGGCGCGTGGCAGCGGCAGCGGCGGCGCGTGAGCGGCGGTGCGGCGCGTGCGGTGGTGCACGGATTCGTCGGGGCAGCAGCTCCTCTCCAATTAGGTTTCACCTCGTATTTTCGACCCACTCGAACTATAGCACTAGATATAAACGAGTTAGATAACAACACGAATAAAACGAAGGAGAAAGAGGAGAAAACCGGCGGCGTTTCCGGCGGTGGTCGGCGGTGGCGCGGCGGAGATGCAACGGCCGAGAGGTGTTGAGCGGCTAGGGTTTTTGTGCTGAAAATCTGATCTCAAAACTCCTTTTGAGGTCTATTTATACCTAGGGTTTTCAACCCTAGCGGGCTTAAGTCATTGGGCTTGACCCACTGATGCATTAAGCCCATCCCCTTGTCGGCCTCGTTTCTAACAAACGATCGTCCACAAAATTATAACAAAATTATATTTGTGACGAGCTCAAAGTCCTCGTCGATACGAGTGCCTCTTCGAAATTTCCAATTTCCAAAATTGGAAACTTCCACTTCAGTGGACTTGCTAAATCGGGAAGCTTCCCAATTTAGAAAGTTCACTAAATTCCGCATGTCTCTCTTTCTCTACGTTTATTCCAATTCGCAATTCACAATTGCGAATCTTGGATTCAATCATATCGACATCCAATCGTTCAAAGATTAACACATTAATCTATGCTTGTTGTTATCAAGGATCTATATTACACGAGAAGTGTGACCCTCAATGGTTCAGGTGTATGCTAGCCGTGGGCTCACAACTCTTTGTGATTCGAACAACACATTGTTCTTATACGAACTCCTCCCAAGAGTCCCGATTAGAGTAAAACTCATTTTACCTAATCCCGATCAAATCGGTGCCCAACGAATCAAGATTGGCGTCTAGCAACTACGCATCATGATTCCCTAGATACAAATGAAGTGCCTGCAAGAACCTTATGATATAGTTAGCGTACAGTACGATCCCTTCGTAGCACATGTCCCGATTGAGCTAGAGGCATTGGTTCACCGAGACCTCTTATAAAGTTCAATAACCGTGCGCACGTTCTAGGTATTATAAATCCGTTCGTGTGCGACTTAGGGAAACACATTTCCCTAATCACCCCACTATCAACTCTGGCCAGAGATTCCATGGATTATAAACCGTCAGAACACACAGGACATCCATGACTACTCAAGCGCTCGAATCCCCTACTACAATGCACAGACTTCACACTAGATTTCGGATTGCACGAACGTTGGCCCTTGGAGCGGTCCGCGGTGGGACTCAGGGACAGGTCACGATACAATCGGTCCTCTAGTGAAGTCACGGTGATGTCTGGGTCTTAAGGACTAATGGTGTACAACTATATCTTAGAAACCTATTACTCGATGAATGAGAACCACTTATAGATTTCTAGGGCGAGGGAGTTCAGTGAACTCATCTAATATGAGCACCCACTCAAGTATGCCGATGTCACAACACCGATGACTGATGAGACGCAGTACACATACACTAAGTGCTAGTCTCAAAAGGGAAAGGCCGGTATCCTCATTATTGGCGTAACCCATCGACTAGGAACAAGGTTTAACAGTTACATTACATTGCTGAGTTATCTCACGATTCTACTAGATCAACTCACAGTAATAGAGTAACTCGTTAGGACTATATCTATGCTGCTTGCATGGGATAACAGATATAGAATGCCAAATAAGATATTTTATTATTACGAACGAAAAACGATTGTTTTATTACAAAGAAAAGAGAAAGACCACAGCCACAAGTTGGCTTGCCGGTCACCTACTTTAACAATCTCCCACTTGACCTAAAGCCAACTACTCATAAATCTAAGTCCCATCGACTCTCGATGTTTCTCGTGGACTGATCCTGACAATGGCTTGGTGAAGGGATCTGCAATATTGTCCTCCGAGGTGACTCTGTCCAGCTTGACTTCACCTCTCTCTATGATCTCTCGGATCACATGGTATTTTCTCAACACGTGCTTCGACTTCTGATGAGCTCTTGGTTCCTTAGCTTGCGCTACGGCTCCGTTGTTATCGCAGTACAGCCGTACTGGATCGCTAGCGTTCGGAAATACACCCAACTCTTGGATGAATTTCCTAATCCATGACCCTTCCTTTGAAGCATCTGATGCTGCAATATATTCAGCCTCGGTGGTGGAATCAGCCGTCGTGCCTTGTTTGGAACTCTTCCAACACACGGCACCTCCGTTGACTTTGAATATATACCCCGAGTTTGACTTTGAGTCATCCACGTCCGATTGAAAACTAGAATCCGTGAAGCCTTCTAATTTCAACTCTGTATCCCCATAGACCAAAAACAAATCTCGAGTTCTTCGCAAGTACTTGAGAATGTCCTTCACAGCCTTCCAATGGGCTGGGCCGGGGTCGGACTGATATCTGCTTGTGACGCTCACAGCATACGCAATATCAGGTCGTGTACATAGCATGCCATACATTATGCTTCCTATAGCGGATGCATAAGGTGTCCTTTTCATCTCCTCGATTTCCATTTGCGTTTGAGGACGCATGGATTTCGAGAGACGAACCCCATGGGACATTGGCAAGAATCCCTTCTTGGATTCTTCCATGCTAAACCGTTTGAGAACGGTGTCTATGTACATGGATTGGGACAAGCCAAGCAATCTCCTCGATCTATCTCTATAGATCCGTATTCCCAATACGTAGGATGCTTCTCCCAAATCCTTCATCGAGAAACGTGTGGATAACCATACTTTAGTCGACTGCAACATCCCTACATCATTCCCAATGAGTAGTATGTCATCAACATAAAGTACAAGAAAAGTCACTGCACTCCCACTAACCTTCTTGTAGACACAAGGTTCCTCCGGGTTTTTCACAAATTCAAACTCTTTGATAGTTGTGTCGAACCTTTTGTTCCAACTACGGGATGCTTGTTTCAATCCATAAATGGATCGCTGGAGTTTGCAAACCTTTTGCTCATCTCCAGAAGATATGAAGCCTTCCGGCTGCGCCATGTAAATTTCTTCCTCAATGTCCCCATTAAGGAAAGCGGTCTTCACATCCATTTGCCATATCTCGTAGTCATACCACGCAGAGATGGCCAGCAAAATCCTAATGGACTTAAGCATAGCAACTGGAGAGAAGGTTTCCTCATAGTCAACTCCTTGCTTTTGAGTATAACCCTTCGCTACCAATCTAGCCTTGTAGGTCGATACCTTTCCATCTACTCCAATTTTCTTCTTATAGATCCACTTGCAGCCTATGGGAACAATTCCCTCGGGTGGATCTACCAAGGTCCATACCTTGTTGGAGTACATAGAGTCCATTTCGGATTTCATGGCATTAAGCCAATGTCCCTTGTCTGTATCCGATACAGCTTCGTTGAAAGTTCTAGGATCACATCCTTGGTCAACTTCATCAACGAGGAATAACCTATCGGGCGCTCTCCGAACTCTTTCGGATCTACGCAGCGACGGTTCAGGAGGTATGTTAGTGGTTTGTTGAATTGGTTCATTATCTGATTGTTGTGCTTGAACTTCAGATTGTGGTTCTCGAACTTCTTCGAGATCAACTACACTGCCCTTTCTATCCGATAGAAATTCCTTCTCAAGGAACACGGCATTTCTCGAGACGAACACCTTTGCCTCGGAAACATAGTAGAATTCGTATCCCATGGAATCCTCGGGATACCCCACAAAATAGCATAGGTCGGATTTTGTATCCAACTTATCTCCCACTAGCCGCTTCACGTAAGCGGGACAACCCCATATCCTAATATGTTTAAACGTGGGTTTCTTGGAGTGCCAAAGTTCATAAGGTGTGGAGTTAACTGCTTTGGTATTAACCCTATTCAGCAAATACACGGCAGTTAGGAGTGCATGACCCCACAGGTATGCCGGTAGCTCGGTGAACCCCATCATAGATCGAACCATGTCTAACAGTGTTCGATTCCGACGTTCGGAAACTCCATTAAGTTGAGGAGTTCCAGGAGGAGTCCATTGAGACAGAATCCCATTCTCTTTAAGATAGTCTATAAACTCAGTACTTAAGTATTCGCCACCACGATCGGATCGCAGTTTCTTAACACGTCTACCGAGTTGGTTTTCTACTTGGTGTCTAAAATCTTTGAACTTTTCAAAAGTTTCAGACTTATACTTCATTAAGTACACGAAACCATACCTAGAATAATCATCGGTAAAGGTAACGAAGTAGTTAAAACCACCCCTAGCACTAACGCTTAGTGGACCACACACGTCTGAATGGATCAAATCCAAAAGACCCTCGGCCCGTTCCATCTTCCCTTTGAAGGGAGTCTTGGTCATTTTTCCTTTAAGGCAGGATACACAAGTTTGAAGTGATTTAACGTCCTCCAAGGAGAACATTCCTTCACTAACAAACTCGTTCATCCTTCTCAAGGAAATGTGACCTAGTCGAGCGTGCCAAAGTTGTGCGGGGTTAAGACTTATATCTTTTCGTTTTGCTGATATAATGTTAATAGGTATTTCACTTGGATTTAGTTCATATAAGTTGTTTATAAGTTGTCCCTTACAAATCATATTTTGTTCCTTTTGTATAATGCAAATCGAATTTCCAAAAAACAAAAGTAAAACCTTCATTATCCAAAACAGGAATAGAAATAAGGTTTCGAATAAGTGACGGAACAAATAAACAATTGTTCAAAACAATGGAAAAACTAGAATCCAAAACAGAAAGATAAATTGTCCCAATGGCTTCAGCAGCAACTCTTGCTCCGTTGCCCATTCTTAGGTAGGTCTCACCCACATTAAGCTTCCTACTTCTTGTCATGAGCTGCAAATCATTACAAAGATGTGAGCCACAACCAGTATCCAATACCCAAGCAGAAGATTTAACGGACAAGTTAACTTCAACTAAATACGTACCCTTTTCAGAACGTTTCTGATCGAGGTAAGCCTTGCAGTTGCGTCGCCAATGGCCCTTCTTTCCACAATGATGGCAAGCGTCATCAACTTGCTTGGTGACCTTGTCATTCTTCACTCCGCTCGACTCGCCCTTCTCAAGTTTCTTGCTCGGGCCGAAACTCCTTTCTTTCCTTTTCTTCTGCAAAGAACCTTTCTTCGCAGAAGGAGCAACTAGGAGAACAGATTTCTCCTTCTTGATCGTGGACTCATAGCTGACCAACATGTTCAACAACTCATCCAATGGTGGATCGAGCTTGTTCATGTTGAAGTTCACTATGAACGATTCATAAGAACTAGGAAGGGACAGTAGGATCAAATCCACCGAGAGCTCGGCCGGGAGGGTGACATCAAGGTTCACCAGCTTCTCAAGGAGAGTGATCATTGATACGCGTTTTCCTCACGTATAAATTACCGCAAGTATACGGTATCGCATTTTGCAGAACAGTGGTTCCGGATATCGATCCACAGGGACCTTGTAGATTCAAATGCTGAGTAGTGTAATTATATTATCGTTATATTATCTAGCCGATCGTAAATAAGTGGATTGGTGAGAAACCCTAATTTAAAAGCATGCAAGAACGTAAACATGCAAATATAAAATGTACGTAAAATAAAGTAACGACAACTCAACGCGGGGGACTTCGATTTAAAAGGGACTTCTAGGGCCAAATCCACCTAGGTATAATCAACAACGATCGACAAATCCACCATCTAAAATCACGTTCCTATTCGTTAACCCAGACGCTAATATACTCTAACCCCCGTCTCCAGTGTAGCTAGAGTCTACCCACAGGTCCGACGTCTCCGTTCAGAACCTGCTATTAAGAGAGCATTTAGGTCAAGTCCTTAAGGGCTACCCGAAGTGCATCACGTCTCCGTTTCCACACCCCGGGCTATGTTTTCCTAACTTCAAACAAGAAATCCTCTCTCGAGTTCATTCCTATTTAATATCAGTCTGAGAGCTGATCAACACAATCAGAAGCATTTAATACAGGAAAACATAAACGAAATCAAAACACGACAATTAGAAAGTAGAAATGACGATCGAAATCAATATATACAAGGCTTCATTACCCTAGAAGAAAATGTTCTTAGTTCATAACAAACATAGTATCAAAAGAATGTACAAAGGAAATGAAGAACAAAACGTAAAGAAATTGCGTAAGAAAAACCCAAGTCGGAACCCCCGTTGATGATTCCCGCGAAGAACCGTCGAAAACCGTAAAAAGTCGAAGAAGAATGAAGAGTGAGGGCTTGCTTCTATTTATAGTAAATTGCAAAGCTTCCTCAAGAAGCTTTGCAATTTAAAATATCTAGCCTTGAAAAACGCGCCAGATCGCGATCCAATAAAGCCAGATCGCGATCTGGCTTCTTAAAAAAACGCGAACCGCCTCCCAGATCGCA
>NW_012193621.1:135059-158171 GCF_000504015.1 Erythranthe guttata
TTGGGGTGGGGGGGGGGGGGGGTTAAGTGTATATTTTTACACGTTATCATATCCTTTAATTGGAGCTTTTAGTTTATTTTATTGATAATTGGTGCTTAAAGTTTTGATTTATTGTGTTTTAGACACAAATTGAAGAATTGAATAAGTTGAGGGTCAAAATTACAATTTATAACGTAACAAGTCTTTCGTGTTTCTTTATGGCCCAGCCCAACATAATATATATTTATTTGGGCAGTTTACAAATAAGCTCATCAATGGGTACTTATTCACAAAGAGGTCCAGATAATAAACTATTTTACAAAAAAGTCTACATATGGTCCACATGTCTGTAAAATACTGAAATAGCTATTTATACTTTAATATGCTCCAATTTCATCATTTAATTGAATTTAACCTCAATTTGACCCCAAATTTCACAAATTATTCAATTTTGACCCAAAACATATTTTTATGGACAATTTCGTCTGTCACCGCCGGTTTCCGGTGTTGACATTTTTTTTCTTTTCTTTAACATCTTTTGGCGCCCCGTTTAAACAGCAATATTGTTGTGATTGACAATAATATTAACAATATTACTGTTAAACATAGTAGAATTAACTATACATAGATAACACAGTAATATTGCTATATTAATCTCTAGCACAGTAATATTAACCAGTGTTCTAAAAATCGACCGATCGAGGCGGCCGATTAATCGGTCTCCGAGGCGGAGGCGATCCAAAACCTTTACGATTTTAGTGTAACGGTTTGAAAAATCGGGTTTTTGCCTGTGAGGCGGTTTGAGGCGGTCTGAGGCGCTTCGAGGCGGTCAAACCTTTAAGGCGGGTCAAACTTCAATGGCAAAAATCGGTCAAAAATCGTTTTTTTTTTCTATACTTCAAAATAAAAGTTGAGATTTTAATAAAAAAAAAATAAGTTTATACTTTGTTTATGTTAACTGTTATTTGTTAAAGAACTAATGATGTATGCCAGGAATGTTCAAGAATAAATGTAAATTCAAAACAATTGCCTTTTTATTTATATTTTGTAAGGATATTTATGTATTATGATATATCTTATTATTATTAAACTTTTATTATTTTATTAGGATATATACACGATGGAGATATAACTATATTTAAATACCTTTTTATATATGTTTTGAGTAATTATAAATAATATCTAGAAATATATTATATGAAATATTAAAAACCGATTTATTTCCGATTTATCACTGATTAATCACCGCCGCACCGATTAATTGTGAGTCGGTCCCTAACCGCCTCCGACCCGATTACCGATTTTTACAACCTTGATATTAACACAACAAAACTCATTATTATTGTGTAACAGAGTAATATTAATATGTTGACCGCTCAACAAAGGTAAACATAATAAAAAGCTAAAATAATTAACATTATTGTGAGTGACAGAAATATTACTATAACAAGAGTAATATTACCGTCAACAACAGTAATATTATTGTGTATACATTAATATTACAATAATAGACAATAATATTGTTACGTTACTCCGTGAATAACTCAAACAAAACAAAAAAAAACCCAAAAAAAATAATAATATTGATGTGGTTGACAATAATATTATCGTGTTTACAATTATTTTACTATCAGCGACAGTAATATAATTACGTAGACTTGTCAACAAATCAAACAAATTTAAAAAAAAAAATTAACCAACAAAAAAAAGTAATAATATTGTAATTGACTCTAATTGTACTGTCAACGGCAGTACAATTGTATAAATGTAATGTCAACGGCAGTACAATTACGTTAATATACTGCGACAGTATAATTACGTTAATTTACTGTGACAGTATAATTACGTTAATTTACTGTCAGTGACAGTATGATTACCGTTAATGACAGCACAATTACGGTCAACGTTTAGCGGCGGGCGTAAAAAAACACTAAAAAAAGTTAACGCCAGAATCCGGCGGCGGAAAAAAAAAAAAGTCAACGTCGGAATCCGGCGGCAGAAAAAAATGTTTTTGCAAAAAAAAAGTTTAAATTGGATTTTTGTGGTCAAAATTGATTAAATTTGGGTTACAATTAATAATTGGGTGTAAATGATTTGGGGTAATTTTGTAATATACATGATTTTTTCCTTTATTTATAATATATTAAAGGAATGGGCTTATTGGTGAAAGAGATATTGCCCCTAAACATAGAATAATAAAGATGGTTGGTTAGGGACTCATGCACAAAAACCCATATTTATTTCTCAATTGTATTTATGTTCGTACGCCGACCTGAAACATAAAATATAGATTTAGGAATGACAACGGGTCGGTTTTGGGCAGGGTTTGTCTAGACGCGAGATCCGACCCATAAAAATATATATAAAATCCTGACCCGCCCCAACCTAGTTCAGGTTAGACTCAAACCCGCACTAATTCATACTTGAATTAAACGGTTCTGACTCCCAAGACCCATTAACCCGTAGCCATTGACATCCCTATACAGATTCTTGTCCACTACGAAATTAAATATAGAGTAAAATAGCAGTTTGCCCCCCCCCCCCCCCCCCCCTCCCCTCCCCACCAAAAATAATACTTGTTTTGTACTTTGCCCCCAAATAATGTTTTTCACACGTGTTGATTTTAACTCGTTTTTTCGTTGCAAGTTGCCCAAAAAGTGGTATTTTATGGCGAAATCCTCTATAACTATACACACGCACCAATCAATTCACAAATTGGTATCATGAAACGAAAACTGCACACCCCAACCACCGCGAGCAAAAAAATCAGCAACACTGCAACCCCTCCTTGCTACGTCAACCCCCTTAATTTGTTACCTCTATTTTTTATGGGAAAAATAAGAGAGAACCCCCCATCTAGGAAATATAGTTAAGGAAACACCCCCTCTAAAAAATAATTAGAGAAAATTCTCTTAGCTAATATTCCACCCAAGTGATATTTTCATAATTCCAAAACTATTCTTAATTATCTATATACTATTTCAAAACCATAATATTATTTTTAATTTTTCATTCCGGTTTATCGTATTCAGCTTTTCTCTCTTGTCTGTTTTTTCTTCTTTTTTTTCTTTTTTTTCTCCGGCAATCTTCTCCCCGCCGCCGCAAGATGGAGAAAAAAGAAGAGGAAGCACTCGTCGTTGGCGTGTGGAGGAGAAGCACTCTTTTTTTTCAACAGCATGTTCTACCCCGTCGGCGTGTTGAGGAAAAAGAAGAGGAACATGCTGTTGAGAAAAGAAAAAGGAAGCAGTCGTTGTCGGAGGAGAATCAACGGAAATTGTTGATGAATGTATTTGTTTTTTTACTTTTTTTTAGTGCTCAGAAATTTTTCATGGAGTGACCAACAATGGTTGACAAATACCTTTGAATCATTCATGTTTTATTTTGTGGACATTGAAATGCTAATTTGTGTTTTTTGTATGAATTATTTATTTTATTTATTTTATTCTTGTTAGGGATTGATTGAATAGTGTGGTGCGGCGGTGTGGTGACGATGCGAATGCAGATTTAGGGTTTTTTGGTGGATCGGGCGGAAGACGGCGCGTGTAGAAAAAATTGCACAGATGGAATCTTAATCGACTATGTACATGTTCAATATTCGATTTATAAGCTAATCGACTATGCTCTGGTAGTCGATTAAGCTTGATCGACTCCATTTTTTTAATTTTTATTTTGGATTTTTTATTTATTGATTCCAATTGTATAAATCAATTATTATGTTTGTATATTTTTTTGTTTTTGTAAAATATAGTTGATTTTGCATTATTTGTGCAGTTCTGATTTTTTATTTTAGTAGCAGATTCTTAATCGACTATGTTTCATCATAGTCGATTAATATACTTGATATAGAAAAAAAAAATTAAGAATTTCCTTAATCGACTATGCTTCATAGTCTATTAAAACTGATACAAAAAAGAAAAAAAGCAAAAAAAGGAAAAAAAATCGGTGATGACCAGCGCGTGATGCAGTGATGATGTGGCGGGCGGGGACAAAACTGGAAAACATAATGGCTGAAAATTGGTGTGGATTTTTCTCATATGGAGCAAAATATTTTGGGCCTCTCCCTATTAAACGAAAGAAGGGGATAATTAGCAAGAACCCCTCATCTAGGAAAACGAGTTAAGGAAATACCCCCTCCAAAAAATAATTAAAGAAAACCCCCTTAGCTAATATCCTACCTAAATGCTATTTTAATAATTCCCAAACCACCCTTTTTAATATTAAATCTCATTTTCACGTTTCAAAACCCTTACTCATATTTCATTTGCCGTTCTTTCTTCTCCTTTTCTCATCTTCTCATCTTCTGTCTTCTGTCTTCTCTTCTCGACTGAAATTCGGAGGAAAAGCAAGACGTCGACCGGCGGTGGTGATGGTGGAAGAGTGTTTGTCGCCGCCTCCCGCTGCCGCGTGAAGGGTGGTGACGGATCTGTAGTTGGGGGCGGTGGTTTCCACCGACGATGTTGAAGCTGATGACTGGCGGTCGTCGTCGAGGACACAGTGGGTTGTCAATACCTTGAATCGTTTCGGTTTTTTTTTTTTTTTTGGACATGGAAATGCTAATTTGTATTTTTTGTATTAGTTATTTATTTTATTCTTGTTATGGATTGGTTGAATAGCCTGGTGTGGCGGCGGTGTGGTGACGACGGGGTGGCAGATTTAGGATTTTTTGGTGAATCGGGAGGAGGACACCGCGTGTAGAGAAATTCGCGCAATCTGGAATCTTAATCAACTATGTACATGTTCAATAGTCGATTAAGCTAATCGACTATGCTCTTGTAGTCGATTAAGGTTGATGAACTCCAGTTCTTTTTTTTTTTTGGATTTTTTGTTTATTGATTCCAATTGTATAAATAAATTATAATGGTGGTATATTATTTGTTTTTGTAAAATGTAGTTGATTTTGCATTCTTACTATTCGGAAAAATAGTATTCATTATATTAACTAAAATATTTTTTTCTAATAAAAAACAAAATTTCAAAAAAAAATAAAAGAAAAAAGTCAACGCCAAAAAAAAAGTTTTCCAAAAAAAAAAAAATTCAACGCCGGAATCGGGCCGGAAAAAAAAAATTCATAAAAAAAAATGATTTTCTGAAAGAAAAAAATATTTTTTTCAAATAATTATTAACATGGGGTTCATGTGATATATTTTTATAAATCCAGGGTCAGTGTGTAATATTAAGGAAGTATAGTATAATGGATGGAATTGATAAAAATTATATTATGGAGGGTATTTTAAATTAAAGACATGGGGATGTGTATATTAGAAAGGCTTTTTCTTTTGTGGATCAATGTACATTTAAATCCCTTATTATGGGTCTATTTGCAATTTGTCCAATTTTAATTAAAATACGAATAGGACATGTATTTATATTTTAAAAAATGGTTTGAAAAGTAACGAGGAATGATAGTGCAATTCTTAATTCTTTTGTACAGTTGTCATTCAATTAATAGGACTCCTATCTCTTGTTAACGGAGAGTCCGTTTATAATTCAATCTCCTTTTTTTATGAACTTTTGAATTGACAATTGCATGTCGGGCCGGGCCATATATATATATAACGAAAAGCTGCGTAGAAAGAAACAAAAAAATTAAACAGAAAAAAAAAAAAGAGACATGGCTACAGAATCAGAGAAAACAATACCATCAAATATTCCGCCAGAGATTATCGAAATTATACTATCAAAATTATCATCTGTTAAATCTCTTCTTCGATTCAAAACTGTTTCAAAGTCATGGAATACTATAATCTCCGATCCTTTATTCATTCAAAATCATCTCGATTGCTCGAATAACTCTCCGGATAATAATCTCTTCATAAGTTCGTATACATGTGGTTCGGATAGTAGAGGGTTTCCTATGGTTGATTTCGAAGTTAGAAAATCGGACGCCGGAAAAATATCCGAGGAGAATATTCCCAATGGCTACAACTCTATATTATGCGAATGTAACGGCGTTCTACTCTTGAGCAACCTCTTTGACGTCAAATACGGTCTGTGGAATCCATCAATTCGTTGTGAGATGTTTCTCATATACAAATATGAGTTTAAGGAAGATTATATAGTGGATTATGGGATTTGTTATGACCAAATAACAAGCGATTTCAAAGTTGTCTTTATTTTCCCAACGAAATATGCTATTTATTCGTGTAACAACAATTCTTGGACGAAGAAGAATTTAGGAACAAGTTACCATACTATTGGTGGTACTGCAGGTTCAGGTTTAGGTATATTCGTAGATGGAGCTACCTACTGGATTTTGAGAGACAACATGATTAGTATACACTTAGTGTATTTCGATCCAAGAACCGACGAGATCAAGAGGTTGCAAAAGCCCGAACAACGACAAAGTGATGATGACAAATTTCAGTTAATGAACATCGCTTCTTTGAGAGGAAGGCTATGTTTGTACTTCTACAACAAAAAAGAGAGAATTGCTCAAATCTGGATGAAGGAAAAGGGAATCGATAAATGGAAGGAGTTTATAACCTTTCACAATTTTGAGGCTCCGTATAAGTTGTCTAGACCAATATGTTTGGTCGAAAATAAAGTTGTGATTCAAAAAGAGGAAAACATATTTGTCTACTATAACACTAGTACTGATAAGAGTGTTAAAAAAGAGTTTGTACATATTTACGGGGATCGCCGTAAATTGGTTCCATATCGGAATAGTCTCTATTTCCCAACTGGCGTGGGAACGAAGAAAATTAAAGCTCAGCAGTCCAGGTTGTTATTTACGTGAGCTTTTTCTTGAATAGTATTTATTCATTTAGGCAAGATTTTATATGTCAGATTTAATTTTTTTTTTTTTGTTTTTTTTTTGAGAGAATTATATGTCAGAACCAGACATTGTTTATGTGCTTGGTTGATTGGCATTTTTCAATAATATATTAGTGAATGGGATTTTCTTGAAAATGTGCTAAGCTAGTCACTCTGGTTTTCTTGTAAGAGGATTCTTAAGAAATTAAAAAAACAGCAATTTTATGCTGTCTATGGGGTTTCTCCAATGTTGAATAATGCATATATAATTATATATGCTGTTTTTTTCCGTCTCCTCTACTTTAACCAACTAAAATACAACTTATAATGTGTTTGTTCGTCCACCTTGTCTTGCCTTATGTGTGCATACGCCTCACAAACAATGATCGGGGGATCCAGGATTTGAGTTAAGGGCGTTCAAAATTTAAGATAATAAAAATTAGGGCAAATAGCACCTCAGCCCCTCGAAAAATTATGTTTTAGCACTAAACATACAAACATAAAAAAGAGAAAGTCCCACTTGAACCATTGCACTTTACCCCAGTAGTAGAATTTTTGGGTTTTTGTTTATTGATTACGATTGTATAAATCAATTATAATGTTCTTATATTCTTTGTTTTTATAAAATATAGTTGATTTTGTATTTTTTTGCAGTTTTGATTTCATAGTCGATTAAAATACCTTATATAGAAAAAAGAAATTAAAAAAAAAAAGTTAAGAAAAAAACTTAAAAAAAATTAAAGAATTTCTCCAATCGACTATGCTTCATTGTCGATTTACCGTAGTTAAAATAATCGTTGATGACCGGCGCATGACGCGGTGATGATGTGGTGATGATGTGGCGGGCGGGGACAAAACTTGATAAGATAATAGCTGGAAATTAATGGATGTGGGCTTTTCTCAAATTGAGAGAGAAATATTTTGGGCCTCTCTTCATTAAAAGAAGTAATGAGGGAGTTCTGAGGGAGTTTCCTATCCGTAGTGCTGGCTCCGACAGTGAGAATCCACGGAGCCTCTTTCGACAGCGTCGCACTGGCGGGTCCTCTGTTCCCTGCGGAGATGCTCACCAAGATGCCGCACTCCGTCGCGGCGAACGCGCCGACGGCGATGTTGTCGTTGTGGAACAGCCTCGATGGCCCGACAAGCGAGATTGAGAGCACGTCCACGCTGTCCTCGATGGCGATGTCCATTGCCGGCAGTAAGTCGCTCTCCGAGCAGCCGGAGGAGGAGCAGACTTTGTAGGCGGCTATGTGGGCCCGGGGGACCTCCAACGAAATTGCCGGTGGCGGTGCCGGCCGTGTGGGTCCTGTGGCCATCGGAATCGAGGGGAGTCCTGTCGCCGATCCAGAAATGCCTTGCTCCGATGAGCTTGTTGTTGCACACACCGGTGAAGTTGAATTCACACGCCCCTTTCCATTTCGCAGGAAGGGGCGGGACCCCCTCCGTGGTGTTTGATTGGTTTCGTAAGCTAAAGTTGACGGCAAGAAAGAATTGTACCATGTATCTAAGTAATCCTGGGATTGATCAGATAAGATTTGGCTGTGTGGTAAATCAACATGGACAATGTATGTTTCTAAAGAGATGCCATTTGCAATTGCTGAAAATAAATGAAATATTAGGACACTGAAAATAGAGAGAACTCGCATTTAAGACATCATATATTTTATGCCTGAAAAAAATTCAGCTGTTTATATACAAAGGATTGCTATATGTTTTTTCTTTGTCTGACATTATATGGTAAATTTTGCTTTCTCACCTTCTACTTTGTTTCCATATCACATTACCCTTTCTACTCTCGATCGCATTGATTGTCCGCTGTACTTACAAAATTGTCTCAATGTGGTAATCGCCGTTAGTTTTATGACCTTTGACCTTAAATTGTTTGGTCTAAGTCTGAAAATTATAAAAAAGTCACCATTCCCAGTTTAAATAAAGAGAGCCAAAGTACAAGAGGTCTTCATCGGGGCATTTATGAGTTTGTCCAACCAATTCAGTTTTGCATTCATTTTCTTCCCCATAGTGCCCTACTTTGGAAGAAATATCTTCTTTCGATTGTAATGTACATTATAGGCAAATTTTCTCAAGCTTTCTAGATTAATTTAGAGTTAAAGAATGAAATAATGTTATATTTTGAATTTTTTTTACCCTCATTTGAAGATCTTATAGTAGTAGATAGTTAACTAATAAAAAACTTAACAGGTCCACGCTTTGAACAACAGTTGTCGTCCCTATACTTTGCTACTTATTCGATTTTCATCCATATCCGATGAAGTTTTTACAACTTACGGATGTTTTCAGCAATGAGCTTGGACAATGTATGGTAAAAATTTGGTGTGAAATGAGCCGGGGCAAGCACTACTAGCAAAAAGTGTATGGAGGTTAATGGAATATTATGATAGCCTTTTGGGTAAATTTGTAAAAGCTAGATATTTTATCCGAAATCTGATGTTCTGAGAGCCATGTTGGGTCCAGACAGACATCCCGTTAGGTAGTTTAATGCAAGACAACCAACGTATTTGGCATTACACTCGTAACAATATGTTTCCGTCCGTAGTGCTTACCACCTGGTGAATATTAAGAGAGAATGGAGGGCCAGACGGGCAATAGCACGAATGTTCTAAATAACGGAGATTGGAATTGGAATTGGAATTGGAATATAGATGAAAATCTAATTTCCGATTCTAATTTTCTAGAATAACGGATGCTATAGGTCCACGCTCTGGGCATCGAGTGATATCCCCCAGTCAATATATCAAAAGGTGGTAACTATATGCTTTAGTTTTACCAATTAAACACAAAATCTGCACGAGATCGTTATGCTTTAAATAATCAATTAAACCACGAATCAATGTATAACAAATCATGGCTTTTATATGCTTTAGTTTTATCACCAATGAAACAAAGACCAGACAATTATTTGTTATAATTTTTGTATATGCACAAATTTTATATGATCAACGAAAAATGTTTATTTAATAAAAATATATTTTCTAAAAACTAGGCATAAATAATATGTGAAATAGAAACAAGATGAAAACATCAAATATAATTAAAATAGAGAATTCGATGCGTTGAGATTCGATACCTATGTAAGATTGACTCCTAGTAACACACACACAAAAAAAAAAAAAAGGACAAAAGGAAAGAAAAAAAAAGGAACCAGACATAATATCTTGTCTACATGCATAAATACTTATGCTCAGGTAACATAAACCTACTCTGCTGAGCTTTAATTGTCGTCGTCCTGACAGCAGTTGGGAAATAGAGACTATTCCGATACGGAATGAATCTATTGCAGTTTACATCAATCTCTGCAAACTCTTCAAACGTCTTCTCAGTAGGGCTATAGTAGACAAATTTCTTACGCTCTACTTGAATTACAACCTTATTTCCCATGAAACATATTGGCGTAATCCACAAATACGGAACCCGGAAATTTCCAACCGTCATAAACTCTTTCCAGTGAGTACTATTCTCCCCGACATCAATGCCCTTTTCCTTTATCCAGATCTGGATACTGTTCTCATTGTAGTTATAGTGGTACAAACATAGGCTTCCTCCCAAAGAAGTCTTGTTAATTAAATGAAATTTGTCATCACTTAATTGTTCGGGCTTTTTCAAAATATTGAGCTCATCGGTTCTTGGGTCGAAATACACTAGTTGTGTACCTGAAATATTCTTGCTCTCGACTCCCAAAATCCAATAGGTAGCTCCGTCAACGAATATAGCCGCACCTGGAGTACCAAGAATGGTATAGAATTTTTTTCTTAAATACTTTTTGGTCCAAGAGTTGTTATTACACGAATAAATTGAATATTTCGTTTCGTAAACAAAGACAACCTTGAAATCGCCCGTTATTTTGTCATAACAAACCCCACAATCCAGTACATAATCTTCACTAAACTCGCATCGGTTTATGAGAAACACCTTAGAGCGAGTTGATGGATTCCACAGTGCGTATTTGCTACGACACCTGCCGTGGAGGTTGGTCAAGAGTAGCACGCCGTTACATTCGCATAATATACTGTCGTACCCATTGGGAATATTCTCTACGGGTTTTTCTCCGGAGTGGATATTTCCAACTTCGAATTTAACCAAAGGAAACCCTCTAACAGTACCATATGTACCCAAACATAGGAAGAGATTATTATCCGGAGAGTTATTCGAGGACTCGAGATGATTTTGAATGAATAAAGGATTGGAGATTAAAGTATTCCATGACTTTGAAACTGATTTGAATCGAAGAAGAGATTTCACAGATGATAATTTCGACAGGATAATTTCGATGATCTCCCACGGAATATTTGATGATGTTTCCTCTGATTCTATAGCCATGTCTGTTTTTTTTTTTTTTTTTTTCTCTGTTTTTTTTCAACCGGATTGGTTCTTTTTCTGGTTTGCGGAGCTTTTTGAGGGGAGAGTAATATAGCTAGGGTTTTATTCTTAACAAGTCTTTCTGTCTATTTTTATGGCCCAGCCCGACATGCAATCTGAAAAAAATACAGATTCTTGTCCCTTATACTAATACATGTTTTGCACTTTGCCCCCTAAATAATTTTTTTCACACGTGCTTAGCGAAGAGGTAAGGGGAAAAATCGTCAATTTCTTTAAAACACGGAGCAGCATAACTCTCTTGTTTGGGTATTGTCTTGCCCTATGTGACCCATGGTTCGCCGGAACATCCCGGTCCGCTATTGCGGACACCACTATTTCAGTTCCATTGTAGTGTCGCGGCTGCGTCGCGGCCAGAACAGACAAATTATAATAAAATTGCAAAAAAATATAATTAATGTCAAATAGGTTTTAATATTAATATTACAGTAGAATATATACAAATTATCATTAAAACACTATCTTAATTTTAGAACAATTCTTTAAACCTTGAGAAGTAGAAATACGAGGTGAAATTGTAATTTATAAAATTATATCTTTACTTTAAGAGAAATAAAAAACATTAAGCACTAGATTGCAAATGTTGAAAACTAGAAAA
Source organism: Erythranthe guttata (assembly GCF_000504015.1). The sequence continues at coordinate 146,782 of NW_012193621.1, forward strand.
ACTTTTAACCCTGATTTTGGTGTCCGTCAGACCACGACCAGGCCTCCGAGTCTTCTTTTTTTTTTTTTCTTTTTCTTTTTTCCTTTTTTTTATCAGATTTTTCTCCCGTTCCGGCAGTTCCAACCGCGACACGGCCTTCTGTGGTTCCGTCTCGCCCGTCCCACCGTTATCCCGGTGTTCCGGTGCGTCACAGTGCAAAAATCGGTTTGGTTAGGGATTCCGGAACGGAGGGAGCCGTTACCGTTTCGTTCCGACCGTTCCGGCACCATTCCGGCGAACCCTTATGTGACCCCTGCCGTGACATTTAAAACACTCAATATCACTACTCCGAGCATTGGCGGAACATACAATCTTTTAGGAATTTTGGCACTTATCTTTTTAATATTACTTTTGGCCCCCCTAAAGTTTTTGTAAATATATGTCTTAACCTTGATTTTTTTGTTTTTTCTCCATAAATTTATATAAATTATACACAATTACACATATATTATATATATCATATTTAATATAAAAATATAAAATAAAACGATTAAAATATTTTAAGAGAAAATTTAGGCTAAATTACAGTTTGCACCCCTGTACTGTGGAAAAGGTCGCATTCACCTCGCATTCACCCCATGTACCATCAAAATCTACATAAACCCCCCAACCGTTAGCACTGACTGCTGACTCCGTTGGTCAGACACGTTCACCGACCATTCCATAGAGCCTTTAGCTTTTTTCTGACGAAAACACCCCCAAAAATCACAAATGCTGCATACGTTGACCTTTTTTTTCCTCACCAAAATTTTCACCTTTTCAGCTCGTTTTTTCACTTTTTTTCCTCTTTCTTGTTTTTTCTCCTGTTTTCTTTTGTTTCTGAATTCTTCATTTTATTCAGCTTTATTTCCTTTTTTTGCCAGCTTCGTTTCTTTTTTTTTCATGCTAAAATGTCTTCTAATGTTCCAAATTTTTCAACAATTGTGTCTTAGATAATCCAAACATTATATGTCTTATTTTTTTGGAATCACGTGCCGATGTAAACGAAGTGCTTCAATTCGAACATCGTGACTACTTCGAAAAATCCAGGAAGAAAATTGTTGCATTAAAAAAAAAAGAATTCAATCAATAAAATCCCAGAAAAAAAAATTGAAAAATCCCTCATTTCGAACTACATAAGCCATAATTTAACGAATATTAAAAATTGTCAAAAAGTCTTAATTTCACGATCAGTAAAAATCGACAAAAAAAAAAAACCTATTTTTTATTCAAAATCATACCCTAAACCCTAAAAAAATTCATTGTACCCGCAAAAGTTCATGGCATAGTCGAGTAAAACCCTAACATCCAAAATCTTACCTTCTTCTACAGTAAGCGTCCTTCGAATGCACTCATACAGTAGTTCCTCCAACCAATTTTGAAAAAACTCAGAGAGAGAGGGAGATTTTTGTGAGAGCTTTTGCCTTATGAAAAATCGAAACGAGAGACAGAGAGTGAGTGCTTGTTGTTGTGAGAGAATGAAATGACTTGATAAATTTCGACACTCATCAGATGTAAATACGAGGGTAGAAGAGTAATTGCACAGTAAAAGTTTACAGTGTCAAATGTCTGACGCTTGCCTGTTAAAAGCATGGGGGTCTTTGTTGATTTTGATAGTAAGGGGGTTGAATGCAACCTTTTCCATAGTACATGGGTGCAAACTGTGATTTACCCTAAAACTTATGAATTTTACTTATTTTTTATTTTTTATCAACGACTATAAACAATAATATTGGACGATGCCATGAATTCCCAGAATATTGAGTACGATACATTATTATAAGAATAATTTAGATTTTTTGACATGTTTAAAATATGATAAAATTATAATATATATGCCATTTTAATTAAAAATTATGAATAAAAAATTATTTTTGCAATGTCTTGTGAACCTAAATTTTTTGCGGGCGGCTGCCCCAACCTTGAAATTTTAGTTAGCCCTCTACATTTTAACCTTGGTTCTGCCCCTGATTCCGAGTAGTATTAGAATCAGTTTTACGTTGGGTTGTTTAATTTGATGGGATGATGTATGTTGAGTTGAATGAATGGGAAAATTAAAATGACAGATGATGAGTTTAACAGCTCTGCTAATCATTCTTGTATATATATATATATATATATATATATAGACAAGTTTCACAAGAAAGATACATTTAACAGATCATGTGAGACGGGTTTCGCAACAAAAAAATGTATTTGTCGAAGCTGAAAATAAATAAATAACTCGTTCTCTAGTTTTATATATGAATATTGAAAATCAATTAAGTGTTGATTTGGTCGTTTCTATAACAATTTTATCGGGCAATGTTGATTTCTATGAAAATAAATTCTTGCAAAGCAGAGCTGAATATTTGGCTTCAAATTAAGGGTCACTACAGTAGCACCAAGATTCACAGAAGAAAGAAAAAGAAATAAATCCTGTTAGTGAATTTATTTTTTTATTCTTTATAGTCAGGGGCGGAACCAGGATTAGAAAGTAGGGGGGGCTAACTAAAATTTCGGGGTTCGGGCTAGAAAAAATAGGTTTATACTGCGAAAAAAATTACGACACATATCTATAATATAATATATATCTATAATTTATATAAAATTATGGAGAATAAACAAAAAAGTAAGGGTTAAGAAACATATTTACAAAATCTTTGGGGGGTCAAAAGTAATATTCAAAAAATATTAGGTAAAAACAGCTAAAAATTTTTATTTTTTTTTCTTGGAAAGGCAACCCCCCCCCCCCCCCCCCCCCCCCCCCCGAAGCTCCGCCAGTGTTTATAGTGTCATATAATAGACGTAAGTTGATGATAGAATTGTCCCATAAGTGCATCTCCGACCGGACAGCATAACACCATTTTTTCATCTAGTTTAGGTGTTTTTAGCCTTCCACCCGAAATTCCTATATCACCATTACACCTAAAATTATAGAGATTTGGTTTTCGCCTTTCACCGTGGTCAACCCCATATCACCAAATACTCAAATCCTATTTTTCCACCAATTTTTTTGGTGAAGGAATTTCCATCTCCCACCGGTCCACCATTTTCCTATTTTTTCCACCAAATCCTATTTTTCCTACCAATTATAGAGGTGAAAATAGGATTTGGCGTAATTAACACCATTTTATTAAGTACCATATAAAATGACAATTTGAACTAATTGCACCCGATTACCAACTTATTAGCATATTTATCGTAAATACATTGCTATTAATTATTAAATAAGTTTTTAAATTATAAATACATTTGTTATTATTAACAAAACATTAATTCTAATAATATTAAATATGCTTATTTTTAATTAATTTGTATATTTTGTTGGTATCAATGTTTCTTAGTTCATTTCTTTACTTAACTAATACGCTAATTGTTATTAATAAAATATAATAAGCAACAATAGAATGATTAACGAAACACACTTTAATTGGTGAAATACATGACAGAGACATTTAAATTGAAATACATAACTCATAAAATAACAAACAACATAACATGATAACAAATCATGATAAACAATAACACATATTATAAAAATTTAAATCATCATGAACTGCTTATTTAAATTCTCACGCCGTACTTAATATATGAATTATGCAATAATTTATGACATTATTGTTTATGTATGATTTTATTATATTTAAAGTAATTTGAGTTCATGTTATTTCATGTTTAGACAGTTTTTTAAAATTGATAACATAAGTTTTAAATTATATAGTTAAGAAAATTTATTACTTAGCATTAGATCTATAATTAATATATAGAAAATAAATATTATAAAATCACGATTAACATTAGATTTATAGTTTTGGGGCATATATGGTGAAATGCCATGGGAGACCAATCCAAATCCCATTTCCTATAAGTGGTGAAATGGTGAAATATTATTATTTTAATATTTGGTCTAAATTTTGGTGAAACCCATTGGAGACCAAAAACATCATTTTTCCACCAAAAATGGTGGAATAGTAAAATAGTGTGCTACCGATGGGAGATGAACCCATTTTTTCACCACCATAAATGGGATTTGGTGAAAAAATGGTGAGACCGGTCGGAGATGCTCTAATGCAACTAAAAATTACGGTGATCCCGTGATATTGTCTTTATGCAATTCAATACTCATCCAAGCTAAGTATACTAAATGGTACGGGTCGGGATTTTTTTTTTAAATTGACTTGATTTTTTTAATTAACTAGAAAGGTGCGCGTGCGTTGCACGTGTTTTATTAAATTTCCAATTAATTTCTTAATCTTTATTGTATTTTGGTATATTTTTATCGAAATAATATTATATATGCGGGAAAATTACATTTTTCGTCCTCATACATTACTCACTTTTTCAAAACTGTCCCTAAACATTTTGGAGTTACAATAGTAGTCCTTAATCATGCCATTTTTTGACAGAATTGGTCCGCCGTTAATTTTTGCCGTTAAGTTGGATAGAAAATGGCATTTGCCTCTCACATGCCTTCAATTTACAACACTACATGAAAATGGACTTTCAACAAAACGCATTGCGTCTTGTTAAAACATATTTTTATAATTATTATTTTTAATTAATTTATATAAAAACGAAATCACGTGAATTCCAAAAAAATCAACTCATTTCGAAAATATTGTTTAAAAAATCAAAATATAGTTTAAAATTTTAAAATATTGTTCCAAAATCGGCATTTTTGGAATTCAATTAAAATATATCGTTTCTAACCAAAATAAAAAAAAACCCCCTTGTGTTATGAAAAACTTGCACGAAACCCCCTAAATAGTTAACGGCGTTAATTGTTAACGGAATGGGGGATTTCATGCAAGGTAAAATAAAACACAGAGGGATTCTACGCAATAAAGTTAACATAGGGAGGTTTGGTGCATGTTCTCCAAAACACAGGGGGGTTTATGCAGTTTACCCGAATTACCACAGACCAAATCCAAGTAACAGTAACAGATATGCGGCGGCAGCCGAAAACCCCAGCCGCATCTTTTTCCCAACAGCAAGATTACCAACCATCCACCTCAGCTCATTCCTCGTCCCCAAAACGACGCCTCCGATCCCCAACAAGCCTTTCATCCTCTGGAGGTGGTGCAGCAGTAATTGGCCGGTCAATCGGTTTTGGAACCTCGCTTGGTTGGATGGAGAATCGGAGAGAGAACTGTGATAGGTGACCTTTGGGGAGATGGTTGGACGGGAGAAGAAATGATAGAATTGAATGGTGCAAATTTTTTGAAAAACTTTTAAGGGCAAATAAGTAAATGCACAAATAAACTAACGGTGTTAGTTTTTCAAATGTTGACTAGAAACGACAGGGGGCATTTTGTTATCTTTTGAAGTTTAAGGGGATGTTCGGGATGGACCCCATAGTTCAGGGGTGCAAACTGTACTTTGCCCTTAATATAATAATGAAATATATAATCATATATATCTACTATATGTAATAATTATTTTTTTTAAATATTCTGAAGAGAAAGTAAAATGTGTCCAAAACTCTTCTCTACTCCATTAAAAAAACATTTCAAATCTCGAAAAATAGATAACAATATAAAGAATTTCCTAATGAATTCAACAATCCTATTAAATATAAAAGTACAACTCACTCTTTGCATGTTTTATATACCAATTGACATTGATCTTTTCGAACCATTAAAATGCTCCAAGAGATTGTATATGAAAACCTAAATTTAACTAATTAATGACATCATTAATCTATAAACGAAAAAAGGAAGTTGGAAAAACTACAATGATGAGTTAGGTTCTGTTTGGCTATGCTTATTTTAAACAACTGATAAGTTCTTACGTCTGATAAGATGTTTTCAGAGTTGATAAGTTGTTACATCTTATTTTTTGAATTAAGGTGTTTGAATAATGAGTTTTTTTGTTATTTTTATTCATTATGAGATCTTAAATAAGAAGGTGGGGTAGGTACGTATTAAAAAAAAATCTTATTTGCTCTCCAACAACTTATTTTTTTTAAAATAAGATATTTTTTAAAAAAAATATCAAACACTTTGGAAGAGCTTATAAGTGGTTCAACATCTTATATAAGCTTAGCGAAATACCCTCTTAGACGGTGTTTGGCGAAGCTTATTTTTAACAGCTGATAAGCTCTTACGTCAGAGAAGATGTTTTAAGAACTGATAAGTTGTTACATCTTATTTTTAGAATTAAGTTTTAGAATGTTTGGATAATGAGCTTATTTTCTATTTTTACTCGTTATAAGATCTTAAATAAAAAGATTGGGTAGAAGTATTTTTTTTTAAGATCTTATTTACTCTCAACAGTTTATTTAAAAAAATTAAGATCTTATTTAAAAAAAAAATTACAAAACACTTTGGAAGAGCTTATAATCTCTAAAACATCTTATAAGCTCTTTTTAACATCTTATAAGCTTAGCCAAACACCCTCTTAGTTTTTACAAGACAAAACTTACCTTCTTGTGAAATTCTTGATCCAATTAATTGATTATGGGGAAAATTACAGTTTATGTCCCTAAACTTTACCGCTAAAACGATTTATGTCCTCAAACATTTTAATCCACGAAATATGTCCTCAAACTTGCCACTTTTGATCACTTCATGTTCTGCCGTTAACGTCGGCAGCTAACTTCGACGGAAATAGCACGCGCGGCTCACGTGACGTCTATGTGGCCGTTAAATGTCGAGTTGTACAACACCCAGTGCCTACTTGGTCGACGAAACATGATGTGGAGCGACACGTCATTCTCCTCCCCTATTTCTATTCTAAAATCCCTAATTCTCCATATCCACAATGAACCCGTAAATCCAATCCCTAAAACCCCATTTTAGGTAAAATTCGAAAATAGCAGAATTGTCTGTGAATCCATGGCCATTTTTTGTGGTGTTTTACCAGCAAAATAGCCCAATAAACAAATGCCGAATGTTTCCTCGTTTTCACTTTCATCTTCGGGCTGAAATATCATGTCTTCTTCCACTTCGTTGGGGAAGTCGGGGAGCTGGAATCCGTTCTTGGGCACTCTATTCTTGGCGAAAAAAGAATTATATGCAGCTTTGACAGGTACCCGTTGAACTCAATAATTATTACAGACCGAATAATTGATTAAATACAGAATAATAAATCCTATGGGAAAAGGGATTAGGGAGTACAAAGCAATTCTAAATATTCAATATTAATAAATTACAAATTATAGAAATTAAAAATGCTAACCCGACAGATCCGTAAACAGATCTGTGTAGGAGACTTAGATCCGGCTCAGTCCTCTCTTTCCGATCGTCCACGTCCAAGACTCGTCTGGCTGCCTCCAAACACTCACCAGAATCAAGCCAACTGTTCCCAAAAGCCTCTACCTCCAACCCTAAGTCACACAGATCCCAATTCCCAACACGAAACCAAGTACTGCCAAGAAAAGCAACAGCACACAATAATCAAATGTCCGTTTTTTCAGTCACTCACACAGAACTCTCCCAACCCAGATCACACAGCAAGAGAAAGGAAAAAGAAACGGACAATTTTTGGAAAAAACGGACTTATGTGCCTCAGGGAAAAATAGTTTCGTACCTTTTTGAAAACACGAAGAAGGTTTTAATAATCTCAGCCATAACCGAAACTCAGAAGAAAACGGAGAGGGAATAGCCGAAGATTTCGGCGAGAAAATCTCACCAGAACCGAGAGGAGAGGAAGTAGCGGCTGGTGTGATTAGGTTTAGGGCTGGAGAGAGAAGAGAGTAAGAACATATTTATATTCCAAACCAACGGTCAGGATCTCTCAATAGGATTCAATGGACGAGATTAAATCCTAGAGCCCACAGACTTGGGCTTTAAACTCGTGGGCTGATTCCTTTGGTGAGTGGGCTGCAAGGTGAGTGGATTTGGGCCCAGAGTTATAAACTCATTTGGGCCTATATTTCCAATAAGAATAAATCAAAAATTAGTAATTTTATCCGTAATTAAAATCGGATTAAAAATTCTACATATGCTTCGAATTCCAATCAAAAGAATATCCCGAAAAATTGGAAATAGGAAGATTCGGAAATCGGAATGATAAAAAAAAAAAAAAAAAAAAAAAAGTGCTCGAAAATAAATAATAAAACATTCGGATCAAAATATGTTCCGACTTTCACCCCTACGCTTGGTAGATTCTCCGGGGAGGATGCGATAATTTGGCACCACGAAAAAAAAAGTTATTATAATTGGTTTAGAGGAGACGAAAATAGCATCATTTGCATCATTCAACCAATAGAGAGCATACAATGAAAAATCCTAATACGAATATTCAAGAAAATCATGACATTCACTAACTAATCAGATTATTGAAAATGTCAATCAACTCCAAGTAACAAAAAAAAAAAAAAAAACACAGTGTCTGCATCCATCTAACATTTAATATCAAATTACCTAAATGCATAAATACTTCTCTAAGAAAAAGCTCAAGTAAATATTAACCTGGACTGCTAATGCTAAGCTTTAATCGTCGCCGGGGAATAGAGACTATTCCGATATGGAATGACTCTACCGCAAGATACATCAATCTCTAAAATCTCTTCGACCGTCTTCTCATTAGGGCTATAAAATGCAAATGTGTTATTCCTTATTTGAACGACAATCTTATTTTCCACGAAAAATATTGGTCTAGACCAAAAATACGGAGGGTTAAAATTCTCAACGGTTATAAACTCCTTCCAGCAATTAGTACTATTCTCCCCCGAATCGATGCCCTTTTCCTTTATCCACATTTGAACACTTTTCGTTACTCTATTGTAACAGTACAAACATAGGCGTCCGCTCAAACAACCCATGTTAACTAGAAGATACTTGTCGTGATTATTCACTTTTTCGGGCCTTTGCAACACCTTGAGCTCGTCGGTTCTTGGATCGAAATACACTAATTGTCTACCTGACCGATTCGTGTTGTCGCCCAAAATCCAGTAGGTGGCTCCATCGAAGAATATACCCGAACCCTTACCGCCCATGGTATGGTATTTTCTACCGGGCTTCTTCGTCCAGGAATTGTTGTTACACGAATAAATTGCATATTTAGTTAGGAAAATAAAGATAACCTTGAAATCGCTCGTTATTTGGTCGTAACAAATCCCGTAATCCACTATATAACCTTCGTTCAAGTCGCATTGGTTTATGAGGAACATCTCGCGACGACTTGATGGATTCCACAGCACGTATCTATCGTACTTGCACTCGTCGGGGAGGTAGAGGTTGGTCAAGAGTAGCACGCCGTTACATTCGCACAATATTCTGTTGTAGCCGTTGGGAATATTCTCCACCAGTACTTCTCCGGCGCAGACTTTTCCACCTTCTTCGAATTTAACCAAAGGAAACCCCGGATGTTCATTATTATGTATGTACGAACTCATGAATAGATTATTATTCGGAGAGTTGTTCGAGGATTGGAGATGATTTTGAATGAATAAAGGATCGGAGATTATTGTATTCCATGACTTTGAAACTGATTTGAATCGAAGAAGAGATTTAATTGATGGTAATTTTAACAGGATGATTTCGATGATCTCCCGAGGAATATTTGTTTATGATGATGATTTCTTCACAGATTTTGTTGCCATGTTTTTTTTTTCTCTTTTCTTTCGTTTACTATGCAGAGCGGATGAGTGATATATGTGGCTAGGGTTTTGTTCTGTAAAAGTCTTTCGAATTTTATTTTTTAACGCAATTTTTTAAGGTAACCTTTTCTCCTCAGATTGAGGGGTTATTTATACTTAATTAATAGAAGACTTCTAATTGGACCAATAATCTAGTTTCTCTTCAATTAGGACTCTAATTTAGTATTTTATTAACACGAGCATAAGTATTGGGCCTCTTTAGGCCCAGCTAGGAGAATGGGGTTGATTTCTTTATATGGCAGGCTTTGGGCCCTCGTATTTTGGTCCACATGGTTCTATAATCTGAATGACCCAATGTGGCCCATTTATGTGTATTATATATATGGGGTTATTTTACATATCCCTAGCCACCAAATAAACTAGGGATAAACCCAAGCCCAAATCATCATTTGACATACCCCTAGAGAAGCGAAAGTACTATACTACCCTTACATGCAATTTTCGGTCAAACTGCATTCAGCATTTATGGTCCTGCATTTATCATTTTCGCTGATTTATTTATTATTATTGCTTTGTTTTATTTTTTATAAACCTGTTTTTTGTATTTTCGCCGGTAGGAGGTTTGTGAAGGCGGGATTTTGAATTTGGGAGAAGAACAGAGAGACCATGAATGGCTAGGGTTTAAAACTGAGTTTAGAAGGGTATTATAGGAACTTCAGGGTGACCCAGGGGGGTATGTCAAAATATTTTCGAAATAAGGGGGGTTTCCCCTAGAGTGTAATCCACTTGGTAGTTAGTTCTATATAATTTAGAAATTAGGGGGTCTACACAATATATATATATATATATATATATATATATATATATATATATATATATATATATATATATATATATGAGTGATACCCCTCGTTTTGAAAATATATATGATGAGGAGGTTCAATAGATTTTTCCGCCGGTCACTGATCCCACCAAATTTTGATTTTAATTTGAGAGACCCCTAACAACTTGAACCACCTATTTTGCTCTTATAGTTTTAATTCAATATATGCTCAAACCCTAAAATTTAATCGATCGTTCTCTTGTTCTTTTTCTCTCATTCTCTTTCATATCTCTTTCTCTCGTTCTCTTCCATATCTCTGTACCCACGCCACCATCGCCCACCGCCACTCCCCCTTGCTTTGCGCCGCTTCCGTCTGCCTTGTACCGCTCTCCCTGCCGGCGACATCACCGTCCACCTCCACGCCCCCCTTTGTCAGATCTTCTCTGATAAACTCTATTTCGGCAAATCTGACGCCGACGAAGAAGAAGAAGATAACATTCAGATCGAGGGAGATAAACGAACCTGTCGATGGTAGGTAAATCGAAAGAAGCTAAGGCAACACAATGCTTCTTCATCTTTAAATTTCTTCTTTTGCAAAATATTGTATTATAATTTGCTTGTGAATTGTGATGGTAAGTAAATGGTTTATATATATATATATATATATATATATATATATATATATATATATATATATATATATGTGTGTGTGTGTATGTGTGTGTGAAAAAGAGTTATTATTTATAAGTAATTACTCTACTTTGTAGTGTACTGAGGAACAAGAGTCAATTTTATTAATTAGGGTGATATGCTTTTATTGACCTGCCAACGAAATGTTGTTCTTGATTCATGAAAATATTGGTCTTGATTGTTTAATTCTTGTAACCTGGTAGTATGACTTGGTTGAAATTTTAATTGTTTTTAATTCATGTTATATTGTAATGTATGCAGATGATTACTATGAGATATGGTGCAATCCTAATATATAGGTATAAAGACAAGTGGGCTAAATGACAGATTGAA
>NW_012193621.1:158271-182377 GCF_000504015.1 Erythranthe guttata
CTAGAGATATATATATATATATATATATATATATATATATATATATATATATATATATATATATATATATATATATATATATATATATATATATATATATATATATATATATATATATCTATATATATATATATATATATATATATATATATATATAACTTTGGAGGAAAAATAAGGTACATGATTATATATAATTATACGTGACTATAGAACATGTACTATACTATAGTCATCTGTAGTCAATTTATGTACATGGAATTTATTATAAAATAAAAATAATAATAAATTAAAAATTACAATATTTTATCAAAAATTCTGAAAATTGATTAATTCAGGTCCAAAAATGCTGAATGCAGTTGCTATTGTGCTGAATGTGGTTGGCGATTGGGCAAAAATTACAAATAAGGCACAATAGTACTTTTGCTTCTCCTGCAGTATGGCAAAGAAAGAATTTTAGGGGTGGACCTATTCCTATATATTTTTCATTCTACGGGTGTATATCAAATGGCCGATGTATATATATATATATATATATATATATATATATATATATATATATATATCATATATATATATATATATATATATATTTCTTTGTGTTATGCTACCGTTAGTATATTTACTTATTCAACACGTGAGTTATAATTCCAATTCTTGGGATTTCATGGTTTTGTTATTTACCAAGGCCACATTGGGTATAAATGAATGGAATAAGGTAGGAATGGAATAAGTTGACTAGAAAGTAACTTAAATAAGAATTTCTTGATTGATTAGTTTCATATTTAATAATTAAAAAATAATTATAATTTTAATAACTAATATTCAATGATAATATTATCCAATAGTTATTGTAATATATGGTACTTTTTTAACTATTATAATTTTAAGGTTAATTTCCTATTAAATTATTATATGTTATGAATAAATATATTCAAAATTTCAAATATCTTAATATTGAAATAAATGTATCAATATAGTTTTCTGGTCAACAATATTATTTTATTTTTATAAAATAATTATTGGTTGGTTGAGTACAAAGCCAAATATGTTTTTCTTGGATTTCATCTTTGATTTTATCGATATTATTACATTTATAATTATAATATTAACAAGAAAATAAATATAAGTTATTCCTTGATAATTATAACATTATTTTAAGATCAATTTTTTTACATTATTAAGAAATATATTTTATTTTATTTTATATTTTTGAACATTAAAATATACATAAATAAAAAAATTATAACTTTTTTACTAAAATTAATTAATTATTTTTTTTTAGATAATTAATGATGGGTCGGGTTTCATGTTAAACTAAATCTTTTTGGGTCAAATCTTTAGTTGTACCAAAATTCGTTGAAATAAGTATATATATATTCATTCCTTGATGGTTGGGAATGTCTAATACCATGGGGATGAGAAGGAATGGGTATTCCCATATTATTAGGAATACGGATTCCCATGGGAATCGCTAATCCCAACAATCAAATATATCATGTGTTTTGGAATGAGCTTTGTTTCAAAGCGGAAATCATTGATAAACACCGTTTTTGCACAGTACAACGGCGATTTATCGGTCATTCTTTGCCTAAATCAAGAGTGAAAAGGCCGTCATGTGGTGCAATGGCGAAACTTGAAATTCATTTATAGGGGGCTGAATATACATAAACAATATTAAATTAAAAACTAACGTAAAGAAAGTAGTGAAAACAATGATTGTTTCAAGAGCGTGTGTTATGATATATGTTATTATTTAATTATTGTTTTAGTTATTAATTAATTATAATAGTATATGTAGGTTTTATAATAGTCCTGTGTTAGTGTTTAGGAATTAACTAGTGTAGGTAATTATTAAATAGGGGTGTGCACTGCTCGGGTCGGTTCGATTTAGTTTTTGCAATAAACTAAACACGTACCGATAATATTGATTTTTCATATTTAAAAAACCGAACATGTCGGGTATTTTTGGTTCGGTGTTAATCGGTTTTTTGATTTTCGGTTAACAGTTTGGGCATTAATTTGGTTTTTGTTTCGTTTATCGGTTCGAATCGGTTCGGCATAATACCGATATATTTGGACTTTCTTACATTTGTTTGAGAAAATTAATAAATAACAACCCAAAATTAACTAATAAAAAACACGTCACAACCCAAAATTAACTAATAAAAACATGTCACGTGGAGGCGCTAGAAAGATAGAAGGGCGCTAGGGTAAGTATTTATACTATATATCAAAACAACGTCGTTTTGCATAAATCGGTTCGGTAATTTTTTTATTCTCCATACACAAACTGATTTTTTCGGTTTTTCAAAAAAGAAAATGTTTACCGTATATGCGGTTTTGAGTCGGGACGCTGCATATTGGCTCGGTTTTTTTGGTTTTCGGTTCGATTTTTTGGTTTCTCGATTTTTTTACTCACCCCTATAGGTGATTGTGTTTCCTTGTTAGATTAGGAATCTAGGGTTTTATTATATTTTAATAGCCATATTGAGCTAGGATTTTATTATGCAGAATAATATTTCTTTTAAGTTTTCTTACGTTTCGTAAAGAAATCTTATGACACCCAAGACTAGCTTAATTTTTTTGGGGGTTAGAGGGCAACGCCCTAGAAAATAAGTAGGATTGCAGCTAAAAATAATACCAAGATTTTCTCACTTTAATACCACAAAAAAAAAAATAGATAATAAATAGGTAATGACAAACACACAAAATCCATCAAACCCCTCTCCTTCTTCACAAACCCCTAAACCTCCTCCTTCTTCTTCTTCCTCACAACAAACCCTTCTAAATAACTCAAAACTATAGAAATCAAAACCTAATACAACTTGCAAAATAGAGTCAAATGACAACAAAATGGTAGTTTACGACCAAAGAGAACTTATTATTAAGGCACGTATCCATGTCTTTTTTGAGCTTAGAAGTCAATTTTGAAGGTTTCTTTTTAAACTCGCCCACAGTTTTTGACGCATACAGGTCGATTTTTTGCTCAATTTTTCGACACCAACTTGTCGAAAATTCTATTTAAAAAAAAATCGACATGTATGTGTCATATTTTTTTTCTTAAAACCGAAACCCATGCTGATGATGAATTCATGGCGGTGGCGGTGGCGGTGGCAATGGCGGTTGCGGAGGCGGTGCAGGTGCCGGGGGCGGTGACGGTGGCTGTGGATGTGTCGTCGAGAGTAAAGTGAAAAAATCCCAAAATTGTTCATTAGAATGTTGAGGAAGAATATTTATAACATACATCAGTTTTAAAAAAAAAGGGTTTGCAAAGGGTTTTTAATTATCAATTTAAAGAATCTTTTAAGCGACGGTTTATATTTGTCCGGAATTTATTGAAAACCATCATAAATACATTTATATATGACGGATTTTCCGTCAGTAATTTTGTTAAATCCGTCGAGAATGCCTTTATTTACGACGGTTTATAACCGTCGGGAAAAAAAAAGTGTCGTATAAACACTAAAATGTTGTAGTGTTGTGTGACAGTGCAATGTACTTTTTCTTGCTTGAGAAATTTGGTTGTCTTCACCAAATATGTATGGTAGTTCAATTATGTGACACAATCATGTCCTATTTCAAAGATATTTTTTAGAAAAGGGCCAATTTCACATAGGCATATAAACACTAAGATTCTTGCGATTAGGTCCAGATCAGTTTCTCATTTTCTCGATGGTCAATACCAATGTTCTAAATATCGGTTATTGGGTCAGAGGCGGTTAGGGACCGCCACACGATAAATCGGTGCGGCGTTGATTAATCGGAGATATATCGGAAATAAATCGGTTTTTAGATTTAGTGTAATATATTTCTAAATATTATTTGTTAATACTTAAAACGTATAAAAAAAATATTGAACTTGATTCTCTCCTCATCATTTATATAATCTAATCACATTACAAAAGTTTAACATTTAGAACTTGATTCTCTCATCATCATTCTAAATGTTTTTATTTTTAGGCCAGATTCTTCTTACGGGGTCGGTGAGTTTGGGTTTGATTAAAAGAGATAATGGGTTGGAATTGAAAAAAAAAAAAAATGAAATGCTATTTACGGTTACAAAATTGCTATTTGCGGTTTATAACAAAACCCCCCAAAACATTCCAAAAAAATCAAAAAACCCCCCAAACTGCAAATAGCAAAAAAAAAAAAAAAAAAAAATCGAAAATTTGAAATCAAGCTTGAAGAAGGGTTGGGCTTCGATTTTTTTGATGTAATTTCGACTCTTTTAGGTGTAATATGCATTGGGTAGGTCGATTACGGAACCAATTTCATGTTAAAAAGCCCTACAAATCGATTTGTAGGGCTCTTTTTTTTCGCAAAAACATGTTGGAACACCCAAGATGGGCGCCCAAGGCGTGTACGAACGCCCGTTTGCACTAGACGCCCAACTCGGGCGCTCAAATGCAGCTTGCACGCCCAACTTGGGCGTGCACTGCATGAATGGGCGCCCAAGTTGGGCTTTTACGCGTTTTGGGGGGTTTTTGGATTTTTTTGGGAAGTTTTGGGGTTTTAGAGAGATAAAGTATTTTTTGTTATAAACCGCAAATAGCGATTTTCAAACCGCAAATAGCGATTCCCAAAAATAAACGCCCTATTTTCCTTGTAATAAAAAAAATAAAAAAATTAGAAAAAAATATTGTTCCGATATATCGCTCGAAGTTTGACCCGATATATCGGTTTGACCCGCCACAGACCACCTCGGACCGCCTCACCATCAAAAAATTGATTTTCAAAACCGCCACATAAATATCGTAAAGGTTTATGCCCGCCACCGATATGGCGGCCGATATATCGGCCGCCACAACTGATATTTAGAACACTGGTCAATACTTCAAACGTTTAATTGTATGTTAGAAGTGTAAGGGATAATCTTGTCAAAAAAAAAAATACTTATATCAATATACTTTTCAACTAATGAGCTTCTTTGTAAACTAAAAGAAGGGGATATACCTTTTGTAATTAAAAGTGTTTGGGACCTTTAACATATTCTCATTTCTTAAAAAGAGTTAAATATGCTTTCTTTTCTTTCAATTATGTGGAAGGATTACATTTTTAGTCCCTCATGTTTGGGCCGATTCTACTTTTGGTCCCCATTGTTCCAAAGTGAACAAAGTTCACCTCCAAGGTTCAATTTTAAACATTTTCGGTCCGCGCCTTCACATGCCCGTTAGCAAGTAACGAAAAACACTATTTTGAGGCCAAAATTAAAATTTTAAAAAAAATTGGGACTGGAAAATAATTAAAAACCTAGAATATACTACTTATAATTAAGATTTTAACATCTGCACACCGACGAAGAACCCAACCTTGTCTTCGCCTGAAACCTCCTCTTACACGGCGGCGGGTTTCGTCAGACTGTTCGAGAGTCTCATTTTCGAGAACCGAAGACGGCATAACTTGGGCCAATGATGGCTTCTCGAATTATGGTTCGCCGGAACGGAACAGTGCGTTGTCGTGGACACTGCCGTTCCAGTTCTGTTGCAACGTCACAGCTGCGTCTCGGCCGGAATGGACACATTTTAATTAAATTGCTAAAAAACTACAATATATTTCAAAAATAAATATTACAAAGAACATTATGAAAATACAAGCAATATTAATATCATGTAGAGTACCAAGCTGGAATTGTGTAAGCTATAATTGAAGAGTGATGTCAAACATCCGTTATTCAAGGGAATCTCCATCCTCCAACATGGCCACCACCATCTTATTATTTCCTTTTTTTTTCTTTTATGTTTTTTTTCCTTATTTTTTGTACTCAATTTTGTCAAATTGGTTTTTTTTTCTCAAATTCTTTTTTACTGTTCCGACCGCGTCGCGACCGTTCCGTGGCTCCGTCTGGCCCGTCCCACTGTTTTCTTGACGTTCCGGTGATATTTTAGGGAGCTTTTTTTATTAGAACTTCCATGGTCCAATAACACAATCGAGTTTAATTTGATTATTTAAGCTCATCTTAACTAATCTTATTTTGGCAGCCAAACGAGCCTTTACCTATTAGAGTATAGATATAAGGTAAAATTTGACAAAACCCCCTCACCACACAAGTGCAATTACAATGAGCTCAAATTTATTTTGTATTTTTACGATAAATCCAAAACATCTTTTATTAATAAAAATTAATTTATTATCACCATTATCCCTTAGCTTATTATAATGTATCTTAGGGTTGAAAATAAATATACGTAATTTGTTCTTCTTCTTTTCCCTCCCCCGTCGTCGCCGCGCCGCCCTTTTTTGGCGTCTCACTCCTACCCACCATACTCAGTGCAGCTCCAACAACCACCTCTGCTTCCGTTTCCCGCAGCAGCGCCGCCGCACGAGGCCTCTGTGCGAATAAGAAAGCGAACAGTCCTCCCACAATATCATCAAAATCTCCCACCAAGGCATTTGTTCGGCGCATCAAATATAGAAACTTTGTGAACCATAGTAAACCAAATTAATCGGCGAGCAACAAAAAAATCCCATGAATTCACAATTTTTTTCGAATTGAAGTTTTCTTTTTTTTATTATCTGAGAGGGCCCTTTGATTAAAGTATCAGCCCTCTCTCTGCATTGGTGAAACTGTGTGTTGTTTTCTGTTCTTTTAAATGATTTGGGGAAAACGATGATCGAATTATTGGATTTTCTATTTTTACGGTGTTTCTAGGTAATTATTGGATTTTCTATTTTTACGGTGTTTCTCGGTAATATTTTTCCGTTCATACAGGTGACGCAGGCGATGTCTTGTTCGACAAAAGATTCGCCATATTCAGAGAAAGTCGTCGGCGAAAGAAATGGAGGCTGGATCGGCGGCCATCATCGTAATTTCACTATTTGTTAACTTGTGCTTGAATGGTCGATCCGTGTTTATGAATTCTGTTTGAATTGGCAGATCGTTTCTTGTATGTGATGATTGGGTCATAAGATGTGAATTTCCTAGGATATGTGTGAAATTTATCCAAGAATATATTGCATAAAATTCACTTTTTATGTGTGCTATTGTGTGTGTGCATCATCTCATTGTGAGTAATTTTCAATTTTGGATTAAAAAAAAAAAAGCGTTAATTTGTTTTTTTTTAATTATTTAGCGGCTAGGCATTCTATTAGAATTTTAGGACAGTAGTATAAAACAAATTGAATGATTTTCTTAATATTAGTAGATTTTCGTTAATTTCTAGTTGATTTCCGTAAGTTTTTAGTGGTTTTCGTTATAATTAGAGTGGATTGTCTTTAAAAAGGAGATTTTCGTTTCTTAGGTTACTTTCGTAGTAGATTACGTTAGTATTTTAGTGGTTTTCTATATTTATAGTGGTTGTTGATGAGTTTCATAGTAGTGAATTTCGTTAATTTAGTAGATTTCGTTACTTTGTAGTTGATTTTCGGTAAGTTTTTAGTGGATTTTGTCTTTGAAAAGATGAATTTTTTTTAGTGGATTAGGTTATTTTCGTAGTGGATTACGTTAATATTTTAGTGCTATATTTTATAGTGGTTTTTGATGAGCTTAATAGTAGTGGATTTTGTTAATTTCTAGTTGATCTCGGTAAGTTTTTAGTGGATTTCGATAATTTGAGTGGATTTTGTTTTCGATAAAATCCACATTAGATGATGTTGATTGCGGAAGTTTTGTAGTTAATTACATTTAATTTCATAGTGGGATTATGTTAATTTTATAGTTGATTTCGATAAATTTATAGTGGATTTCGATAAATATGTAGCGAATTTCAATTCGATAACATGGTAAAAAAAAATTAAAAAAATATTATTTAATAAAACATTGAAAAAAACAAAAGAAATTTAGTTTCTTAATCAAAATAAAAAAAACAAATAAATTAAATAAAACATAGTTTTTCGAAAAAAAAATCGAAAAGACGATTTGAAAAAAATGAAATCAAAAAAATGAAAAAAAAACTGAAAATAAAATAAAACCATTTAAAAAAATTAAAATGAAATAATGAAAAATATAAATAAGAAAAAAATAATTTAAAATAAAAATAGAAAATAAAAATCAATCAAAATAAAAATCAATATAAAAAATAAAGAAATCCAAAAAGACCCTAAATGGAGGTAATCTGCATTTAATAGGATTAGTTAGGGCATTTTGGGTGGTTTGTGTCATTTGGATTTATCTCAAAAATTGAATTAAAATTTGGATTTATCAAGAAGTCAAAATCCAATGAGGAGTATTTGGCATATAGCCCCTCGATATAAAGCAGAAAATAAATAGATAGTTCAGTGAAAGGAACTAAACCGATGGGCCAACGAAATATTTCGACTAAAGAATGAAAAGAATGCAATTTCATCGTTTCAGTTTGTTCATCCGAATATTACACAAGACTCGAGCACCCATATGATCATATCACCTAATTATTTACCACATTACCACAACTAAGGTTTAAAACACGCGCTTTAGACACGGACAGAAAACGCACGACCAATCATCCCCTTTGTCCATGTAGCAGCTCGTTTCAGATCTTCATCGTCCGACTGAAGGCATTCATCGATTAACTCTGTACAAAACTTACAATCTTTCAACAACATTTCTATGTTCGAACCGAGCGCATCCGCCAGGTCGCCCAAAACTTCCACCGATGCCTTTGTTACACCCTTATCCCTGGAAAAAAAAAACATAGTATTATACACATGACTAAATCTCGGAAATAAATTACATACATCAAAAACAAAAAGACAACGCAAGAATTTGGGTTTGTTCCTACACACACCTCTGATTGTCTTTGGCAACCGATTCTATAAACCAAACGAGATGAGGGGCATAGGGTAACATTACTCGATCCTTCTTGGAACTGTTCTTAAACCCCTGAAGAATACCCGAATACGCTTCGAAAATACTGCGCTTTAGATTATTGCAATAGGCTACCACCTCCTTGTCAGTGATGTTGTCCACCTCAGCACACACTCGGAAAGCACTTTGCATAATCCGCAAAGCCAAAGGAACGTACTTATCAAAGTGTTCGCCAATCGCTAACGCAATGTCTCCAAAGCAGGAGAATATGAGAGGTATAATCGACCGGTGCAGTTCAGCGTTGGATATATCCATGATGAGATGAGGCATGATGACATCACAATACGGCAAGAACTTGTCGTCCAACGCGCGGCAGATGTCACCCACAACTCCGACTGTGATGGCACAAACCTCGTGCTCGTGAATATTCTGCAAGCCCGTCTCTATACACTTTATCAGCCCTTGCATGTACTTTTCGAACCCTAGCCCCGTTGCATAGGCTAGTGCACCGATTGCCAGCATAGCTTCTTGATCGGCAGCACGACTGCCGCTACCAAACAAATTTAGGAAAACCAACACGATTCGGTGGTCTACCTGCAGAATCACGGGACTAGTTTCGATAGCCTCGCTTAGTTTTTGAATTACAGCCAGAAGCACACCGAACAGAGAGGTTCGTAACTCTTCTAGAATTACCCTGTCGTTGCGAGATACAACTCGAAGAAATAAAGTTTGTTCCAACTTAGATACGAAATCCGGGAGGAGCTTGGCAATAATACGAGACGTCTCCGAAAGGTTACAACACCTAACAACCGCGTTCAACGTTTCGTACGCGCAAGATCTCAGTTCATAATAGTCAACACCATCCGTTTGTTCAGCCATTAAAATCAAACCGTTCAATAGATCCGAAACGTAAGGCGTGAGCAGCGATGAGTTCGGCTCAAATATCTCCAGGCATAGACGAACAATTGTATTCAAAGTAGCTTCCTTCAGAGACACCGGTGTATCGGCCAGGGTCATATTGGTAATTAACGATCCAACAAGTTCCGGCCATTCTTTTCGTGGAATCTCGATAGAGGCTATCTTAGCAACTACCTGAGAAGCTATATCACTAGCCTCGCTAATACAAGATCCAAGGGTGTGCAGAACAGAGCTTTTTATACGGGATTTCGTAGAAACGTCGATTGCAGCCCATTTAAAATCCAGTAAGTGCTTGAGGAGAACGCCGGCGAGTTTACGAGACTCAGTAGGTTTGGCGTCGTTCGAGAGCTCAACGGATAACGACAGAAAAATTACGGGTGGGTTTAGCTCGACAAGATGAGAGAAGAGAGTCATTGCATAGGTTCGAACTTGCGCATCCGGCGATTGAGCACACAATAGGTGCATGGTAGTCTCTAATGCCATTTTTTCTCTACACAGGAAATTAACATGCAAATTCTAAACCCTGTTACGCAGCAAATAAATTTAGAAACAATATACGAAAAATCTTGATTTTCCAACACATTAATCACGGAAATTCACGAACGGGAATAAAATACATAAATAATGGTTATGTACAGAAACGAATATAAAGAGTCGTCAATAAACTATCTTCTTAATCACAAGAAACAGGAATGAAATAAATAAATTAAATTTCGAAAATCAAATCGATATCCTAAACCTAAAATCCCTGTTATAATCAATTCGAAACGCTTGAACAAATCAACTGACATGGAATGTAGATTTATGAACATGAGATAGATATAAAGTTAGAAACGAATATATGAAAAATCCAAATCATGGAAATTCACATCACATTAATCATGGAAATTCACATACCATCTCCTACAAACAACAATTTCTTTTTGAAATTAATAAATAATAGCAATATACAGAAACAAATTAAAGAATCGTCAATAAAGTATCTTAATCACAAGAAACAGAAAGAAACAAATAAACTAAACATCGAAAATCAAATGCACATGTTAAAATCAAGTCGAAACGCTTGAACAAATCAACTGACATGCAAAGTAGATTTACGAATAATAGATAGATACAAAATTTCTTGAATGAAAGAGCAACCTGAACAGTGAAAACAGCTTCGATTTCCTGGGTTATTCCGCTTCACCCTTCTCTCTCTCTCTCTATCTCTCTGAGAATCTCTGTGGCGATTGGGGTTTTGGATTAGGGTTTATGGAATTCGGGGAATACAGAGACTTCGTAGGTGAGGGAGGGAAGAGTCGGTTTAAATCGAGTAGAATCTGTATCAAATGGGTTTGGGGTTTAATATTGTGTGTAAATAATAAAGTGTAAATTTCACTTTACCCCTTTTACTCTCGATTGTATCGATTTGCTTCCTACACTTGAAAAATTGTCTCAATGTAGCCATCGCTGTTATTTGTCAGACATTTGACCTTAAACCCGTTTGATCTAAGCTCTGAAATTGCAAAAACGCCACCTCTCCCAGTTTAAATAATTATTAAAATAATAATAATAATAATAAAACATTAAATAAAATAATTAAAATTCCAAGACAACGAGAAAACATAGTCCACGGCGCCAATCAACATTTATTTTTTTTCATTTATTTTTTTCAATAATTATTTAAACTGGGAGGGGTGGTTTTATGTAATTTTCAGACTTAGATCAAACAGTGTTAAGGTCAAAGGTCTGAAAACTAACGGCGAGGGCCACATTAAGATAATTTTTCAAGTACAGGAGGGCAAATCGAATCGAAAGTAGAATGGATCAGAGTAAGGGATATCGAGCCAAAGTACAAGGGGGGAGTGGAATTTACCCAATAATAAAGGGTTAATTACGGCCAATCCTGAACTCAGGTCAAATTACGAAAAAATCACCCATGCTTGAGTAATTACAACCACCCTCTTAACTATGAATTGTCTTACAAATCCACCTTTATGATGTCAAAATATTCAACATAATCTTTTAGATTGCGTGGAATTTTCTCTGGTTTGTACTTGTTTTGTGCAGTAATGCAGTTCTGATGTACCACAATCTGATATTTACAAGCCAAGAGATACATCTTATGATCATCTTGTTTTAAAATGTCGAGCTCGAATGGATAAAATGGGTATGAATTGAAGAATATTCCACATAATCTAGAAGATTTCACTAAATTTGACAATGCAGACATGTAAGAAGATTTATAATTTAGGGGTGGTTGTAATTACCCAAACAAAAGGGTTTTTCGTAATTTAACCTTGCCTCAAATGGTGGCCGTAATTTAATTGTTAATGCATAGATTGTCGTTTATTTTATTCTTGAATAAATTGGTGTGTTCAGCTCAACTAACACATTGAAGAACTTATCGATTCTTAAAGAATATAAAGTAATAGTTGACGATATGTAGACCGAGCGAGACGCACCATCATAATAATATCAGTAGCTTGAAAACTTTTAATTTCGATCGCATTAAACTGAAGACCGTGTCAAATTAATTTCCGATAAGTCGAATATGCTAACTGGTTACACTCGAGGAATAAGAGTTAAAGTGATGAACCAACCATGTAATGAATATAAACTTATGTGGCACTATGACAAAAACGGGCGCTATTCGGTTCGAAACGCTTGCCATCCTGCGGTCCCACTTGAAGCCGAGTGGAATACCACAAACATTACTGAATGTTTATACTAACAAGTTTAATACATGATGACATATTCTGTGTGCGCGATAACTAAAGGCTTAATTCTAATTTGCACCCTGAAATATAGTTTTTTGGTCCTTTACACCCTAAAAATAAATTAATATCAATTTGCATCCTCGAAACACGATAAATCTTTAAAATGCACCACATGTTGGATTTTTACAAGTTAACGAGAATACGTTTTTCTTTATACTTTTTTTTTAAAGTGAAACATAATTTTTTTTTAAAAAAATTAACCCTTCAATCCAATTTATAGGCTACCAAGTGTCAGGAAAAGAAAGAAAAAAAACATCCCAAAAAAGAAGTTACCAAATGATTTGAAAATTATATTTTATAAAATTAAACAAGACAAATTGTTACCAATTATTTTTGTTATCCGTGAGGCAGTTCTTTTACTGGGATTGGAAAAATTAAATCAATATAAAGAATCATAATAATTTTATTTTTAATATGTTTATTTAATTATTTTAATGGTGTTGTGCCAAGTTAGAAAAAAAAAAAAAAGAATTACTAAGCCATTTTCTTTCTTAAATAAAAACTATTTCCAGCCAATATTTTCACAAACTATAAGAAGCAATATGGCGATTAATTTAGTTCATGATTGACTAAAATGTGTATTTTATTTAGCGGTATAAATGCATAAGTTCCCAACCAAACATCTTTATTATGGGCGGATGGCAAAAAGGCTCATTATATGGACTTAAATGCATTTTAGTCCACAAAAAAAACAGTCTCTCAATTAAAACCATCTCCATGTCTTTAGTCTAAAATACCTTCAATAATATAATTCTTATCAATTCCATCCATTATGCTCTAACTTCCTTAATATTACACATTGACCCCGAATTTAAACAAATATATCACATTAACCCCCAAAATATTTTTTTTTTCTGAAATTTGTTTTTTCCGGCCAGATTCCGGCGTTGATTTTTTTTTTTTTTTTTTCATTTTTTTTTCCTGAAATTTTTTTCCGGCTGGTCAACCACTGTTGACCGCCGGTCTCCGGCGTTGACTTTCTTTTTTTTTGAATTTTTTTTTTCTTACAAAAAAATATTATAATTAATATTGTTGTCTTGGCTACTAAATTACTGTCTCAGACAGTAATATTACTGTTTGTGACAGTAATATTATGAATATTATATTCCCGAACAGTAATATTATTAATATTATTGTCTAAGACAGTTAAACTACTGTTGGAGACAGTAATTTAGCAGCCAAGACAGTAATATTAATTAAAATAATTTTTTTTAAGAAAAAACATTTTCAAAAAAAAGAAGTCAATTAACAGTTAAATTACTGTCTCCAACAGTTAAATAACGGCTGGAGACAGTAATTTAGCAACGAATAGAATTAATATATTCTTAAAAAAAGTCAATTAACAGTTAAATTACTGTCTTCGGCAGTTAAATAACTGCTGAAAACAGTAATTTAGTAGCAAAGACAGTATTTAAGAAAAAAAAAAGTCAATTTACAGTTAAATTACTGTCTCCGACAGTAAAATAACTGCCGGAGACAGTAATTTAGCAGCCAAGACAATAATATTAATTAAAATATTTTTTTTAAGAAACAACAAAATTATAAAAAAAAAAGTCAACGTCGGAGACCCGGCGGTCAACGGCAGTTGACCGGCCGGAAAATGTTTTTTTGGGAAAAAAAAGTTTTTCAAAAAAAAAAAAAAAAAGGTCAATGGCGGCGACCGACGGTCTCTGGTGGTGGCGGTTAAAAATTGGGGTCAAAATTGAAATTAGGGTTAAAACTGGTTAATTGATGAAATTAGGCTAAATTGGGGTGCAAATCATGAAATTGGAATTAAATTGGGTTTCAATGAATTGGGGGTAATTTTGGTATATATAAAAAGATTTTCCTTATTTGCAAATAAGTTTGAATGAGCTGGATTTATTTGAAAGACAAAAAAGTTGGATGTCCCTCTTTTAATTAAGTACCCTTGTGATGGGCATATTTGCCATTTGCCCCTTTATTATTCTAGGTTTAGGAGTTATATCTCTTTCACCAAAAAGTTCATCCCTTTAATATTTATTATAAATAAAGGAAACATTCATGTATATGCCAATATTACCCCTAACCATTTATACACAATTCTTAATTGTAACCTCAATTTAATCAATTTTGTCCACAAAAATCCAATTTTGATATTTTTTTTTCAAAATTTTTTTTTGCCGCCGGATTTCGGCGTTGACTTTTTCGATTTTTTTTTCTTCTGGATTTTTTCGCCGGTCTCCAGCGTTGACTTTTTCGATTTTTTCTTTTCTTCCGGAATTTCGCCGGTTTCCGGCGTTGATTTTTTTTAGTGTTTTTTGAAGTTTTTTTTTTTTTTTTTTCTTTTTATGTCCGCCGCTAAACGTTGACCGTAATTGTGCCGTCACTGACAGTAAATTAACGTAATTCTATTGTCGTTGACAACACATTTATGTAATTGTTCTGCCGTTGACAGTAAATTAACGTAATATTATTATTTGTTAATTTTTTGTTATTTTTTTTTTTTTGATTTGTTGACAAGTCAATGTAATTATATTACTGTCAACAACATGAATATTATTATTTTTTTGGATTTTTTATTTTATTTGAGTTATTCACGGAGTAACGTAATAATATTACTGTCTATTATTGTAATATTACTGTAAACACAATAATATTACTGTGGTTGACGGTAATATTACCGTTGTTATAGTAATATTGTTGTCAACCACATCAATATTATTATTTTGTTTGGATTTTTTTGTTTGTTTAAGTTATTCACGGAGTAACGTAATAATATTACTGTATATTATTGTAATATTACTGTGGTTGACGGTAATATTACTGTTGTTATAGTAATATTACTGTCACTCACAGTAATATTGATTCTTTTGGTTTTTTTTATTATATTTACATTTGTTGAACGGTCAACATAGTAATATTACTCTATTAGACAATAATAATGACTTTTGTTGTGTTAATATTACTGTGCTAGAGATTAATATAGCAATATTACTGTGTTAAACTGTAGTTTAGTTAATTTTACTGTGTTTAACAGTAATATAGTTAATATTACTGTCAATCACGGCAATATTGTTGTTTAAACGAAAAAAAACGTTACAGAAAGAAAAAGAAAATAAAATAAAAATAATCGAAAAAGTCCACGTCGGAAACCGGCGAAAAATCCGGACGAAAAAAAAAAGAAAAAATAAATAAATAAATAAAAAATTGAAAAGTCAACGCCGGAGACCGACGGGGAAAAAAATTTTTGTAAATTTTTTTTTTTTAATTTTGTTTTTGAAAAAAAAAAGTTTTGGGTCAAAATTGAATAATTTGTGAAATTTGGGGTCAAATTGAGGTTAAATTAAGTTAATGATGAAATTGGAGCACATTACAGTATGAGGGTTATTTTAGTCCTTTACAAAAATCTGGACCATGTGTAGACTTATTGGTAAAAGAGTTTTTTATCAGGATCTCTTCATGAATAAGTACTCATTGATGGGCTTATTTGTAATGACCCATTATATTTCATTTACCTCCCCTGTACTAGTGGAAACCTTCACTACATCCCTTGTACTATCAAAATCTATCTTGTATATATTATCCCCTTCCTTAAAGTAAATATCTCCATCTTTATTTCTAATAATAATTTTCTACAACTTCCATTATTTTACATAATCATTTAATTGTTATTAATTATTTTTAATTTCGATTTATTTTTATTTTCGTTCAATTTTATAGAACTTTTTTTTCTTCAAAGTAAAGTATATCAAGAAACCAGAATAAAAATATAATTATTTTCTTTATCTTAAAACTTGAACATATAAATTAAATTAAAATTTCCATCAAATTAATTTATGTATGGGGTTTTTGTGCATAAGTCCATAATCAAGCATGTTTATTATTCTAGGTTTAAGGGCTATATCTCTTTCACCAATAAACACATCCCTTTAATATTTATTATGGGTAAATTACAAACACCCCCTGAGGTATGGTCAAATTACAAAAACCCCCCTCTTGTTTGGATAATTACATATACCCCCCTCAACTATGATTTTTTCTTAGACCTCCACCTTTATGGTGCCAAATTCAACATAGTCATCTAGATTCCGTGAAATGTGCTCTAGTTTGTACTCTTTTTGTGTAAAAAATACAGTTTCCGATGCACCACAAACTGATATATACAAGCTAAAAATCACATATTATGATCATCTTGCTTCATAATGTAGAGTTTGAATGGGATAAAACGGGTACAAAAGTGATAATATTCCATATAATCTCGAAGATTCCACTAAATTTGATGAGTTGAGGGGGTGGCTGTAATTATCCAAACAAGAGGGGTGTTTTTTGTAATTTGACCATACCTCAGGGGGGAGTTTGTAATTTACCCTATTTATTATAAAATAAAAGAATCATTCATATATATGACAATATTACCCCCAACCCTTTATACCCAATTTTTAATTGTAACCCCAATTTAATTAATTTTGTCCACAAAAATCCAATTTTGACTTCTTTTTTTTCAAAAACTTTTTTTGTTCAATTTGTTTTTTTTTTTTTTTTTTTGCCGCCGGATTCCGGCGTTGACCGACAGTCAACACCGGTCTCCTGCGTTGATTTTATGATTTTTATTTCCGGATTTTTTTGCCGGTTCCAGGCGTTGACTTTTATTTTTTGTGTTTTTTTTAGTTTTTTTTTTCGTTTTGTTTTGTTTTTTTTTTTTTTACGTCCGCAGCTAAACGTTGACCGTAATTGTACTGTCACTGACAGTAAATTAACGTCACTATACTTTCAATGACAGTTAATTAACGTAATTGTACTGCCGTTGACAATACATTTATGTAATTGTTCTGCCGTTGACAGTAAATTAATGTATTATTATTATTTTTTATTTTGTTTGATTTGTTGACAAGTCAACGTAGTTATATTACTGTCTTTGACAGTAAAATAACTGTAAACACAATAATATTACTGTCAACAACGTCAATATTATTATTTTTTGGGGTTTTTTGTTTGAGTTACTCGCGGAGTAACGTAATGATATTACTGTCTATTATTGTAATATTACTGTAAACACAATAATATTACTGTTGTTGTTGTAATATTGATGTCAACCACATCAATATTATTATTTTTGTTTGGATTTTTTTGTTTGTTTGAGTTATTCACGGAGTAACGTAATAATATTATGTGGTTGACGGTAATATTACTTTTGTTATAGTAATATTACTGTCACTCACAGTAATATTAATTCTTTTGGCTTTTTATTATGTTTACATTTGTTGAACGGTCAACATAGTAATATTACTCTATTGTACAATAATAATGAGTTTTGTTGTGTTAATATTACTGTGCTAGAGATTAATATAGTAATATTATTGTGTTAAACTGTAGTATAATTAATTTTACTATGCTTAAGAGTAATATAGTTAATATTATTGTCAATCACAACAATATTGTTGTTTAAACGAAAAAAATGTTACAGAAAGAAAGAAAGGAAAAAAAAAATTGAAGAAGTCAATGTCGGAAACCGGCAAAAAAATCCGGAAAAAGAAAAAAAAAATCAACGCCAGAATCCGGCGGCAATAAAAAGAATTTGAAAAAAAAAATTTTTGGTCAAAATTGAACAATTTTTGAATTGTTGGGGTCAAATTGAGGTTAATTTATATTAATGATGAAATTAGAGCATATTAAAGTATGAAGGACTATTTTAGTATTTTACAAAAATCTGGACCATGTGTGGACTTATTTGTAAATGAGTTTTTCGTCTGGATGTCTTTATGAATAAACACCAATTAATGGGCTTATTTGTAATGACCCCTAATTATACTGTACACATGTCAGCATCTGGATGGCCCGTTTATAATGTTTTCTCTTTTTTCTTTGTAAGTGGACATATATACGACATCTTCACAATTGAGATTTGAGAAGAGTTTGTTGCAGAATCAAACCCTAGCCATATTTCGTTCGGTCCCAACGCTCGGTAGAGTAACAACCCGTCGGAAAAAAAAAAGAAAAAAAAAGGCATGGTAAGAAAATTAGCGAAAACATCTCCATCAAATATTCCGCCTGAGATCATCGAAATTATACTGTCAAAATTATCATCAGTTAAATCTCTTCTTCGATTCAAAGCAGTTTCAAAGTCATGGAATACTATAATCTCCGATCCTTTATTCATTCAAAATCATCTCCAGTCCTCGAATAATCTCTTCCTAAGAAGGAATATTACTGATAGAGGGTTTCCACTGGTCAAACTCGAAGGTGGAAAAATCCACACCGAAGGAATATCCGTGGAGAATATTCCCAATGGCTACAACGTAATATTATGCGATTGTAACGGCGTGCTACTCTTGACCGATCGGTGCAGGGTAAACAAATACGCGCTGTGGAATCCATCAACTCGTTGGGAGAGGCATCTCAAAACCCGATATAAAGATTATGTAGTTGATCATGGGATTTGTTACGACAAAATAACCGATGATTTCAAGGTTATCTTTATTTTCGCAACGAAATACGCAATTTATTCGTGTAATAACGATTCTTGGACGAGAAAGAAATTAAGAGCAAGATACCGCAACACTGGTTTAACATGTACATGTATATTCGTTGGTGGAGCTACCTATTGAAGTTGGAGAGAAGAGAGCACGAATGTTTCATGTAGCAAATTAGTGTGTTTCGATCCAAAAACCGACGAGCTCAAGGTTTTGCAAAAGCCCGAACAACTAAGTGATTCCGAAAAATATGTTTTAGGTTATAACATGGCTTCTTTGAGAGGAAGCCTCTGTTTGTACGGCTACAACTACCTTGAGAACAGTGTCCACATCTGGATAAAGGAAAAGGGCATTGATGTCGGGAATAATAGTAATACTAACTGGAAGGAGTTTTTAACAGTTGGAAATTTCCGGGCTTCGTCAATGTGGTTTACACAACTATGTTTCGTGGAAAATAAGGTTGTCTTTCAAGAAAAGAGTATAAGATTTGTCTCTAGTGAGACGACGGTCGAAGAGTCTTTATGGATCGATGCATATGGCGGTAGATTCATTCCGTATAGGAATAGTCTCTATTTCCCAACTGGTGTGAAGACGAAGACGATTAAAGCTCAGCAGTCCAGTTTGATATTAACCTTGGATAAGTATTTATGCATTTAGAATTAGACATTGTTTTTCTTTTTTTTTCTTGTGGCGGAAAATATAATTTTATATCATTGGAATAATACTGCACTGTTTTTTCTATTAGTAGGAGTTAATTGTTAGTATTTTTCAATAGTGTATTTTCTTTCTACTTGTCTTTCGTTTGTTGGTGTTTAATTAGTATGATTCCAAGTTAGTCAATGTGATTTTCTTGAAAATTTATAAGAGTAAATTTATTCGTGTCTCGGGATATATTCTTAAGTATTTTTAATTGTATGCTCTCTATGGGTTTCTCCAAGGTTGAATGATAATCCATATGATGTTGGAATTTCAATGATCTTGACGATTTGATCACAAAGTTTGGTGGTTGAGGCACGAAAAAAGTTCGTTCTCTTTAAGAAGAATTGCATGAACCCTTTTGACTATGTTTGCGCATGCAGCAAGGGACGGTCATGTTGCCTATCGGATACAACAACTCGCCGACAAGTAGTTTCTTCAACCAATACTACACTATTGGTGACTGTAGAAGCTGTGCCCATCACCCATTAAGAGCTTAATATATTATGTATAAGTATTTAGATAAAACTTAGAAAAATATATATTTTATTATTTTCACTTTCTTTTTATTCTATCTAAAACCACAAGACCTCATCTTCTTTATACAGTATCAAAATATAGTTGTTATAATACATTTAATAGGTGAAGTTATGGAAGTCATAAAAACCATTTATAGGTTACAAATGTATAAATAAGGGTTAATGGAGGGTCAAAATAAGTTTAAAGAAAATGATTAGTTTTGGACAATATTTTTATTAAAACTATCATTTTTTCCCCGTGCGATGCATGGGATGGCATTTTAAATGAAAACGATAATTAGTTTAATACATAATAATAACAATTGTAATAAAATTTATTAGTGATACGGTAACAACATCAACATTTATAGAAATTTGATAATACAAACTCATTCAAAAAAAACTATTCTCTGAGTTGGAGCACGTTGTCACGGCCCGCGAATTTTGACCCAACCCCTTGCCGATTTCCCTTGAGTTGGGGAGGTTAAAGAGTCCAAGAATTAGCCCAAATAGGGTTAGGCCCAAGTTGGCCCAATTGTATAGTGGTAGGTAGAGCCATTTTTGGTAGGTAGTGGTAGGTGGTGGTAGGTAGAGACAATCAAGGGATTGTTCCACTCCCATCCGTTAGATCATATCGATCTCCACCGTCCATTGAGGAGGTGGTCTTGTATAAATAGAGGTAGGGTCCTCATTTGTAATCATCCAACAACATTCATTCAAGAAATCCAACAATACTCTAGCAATAAAGTACTCTTCTACCAACTCTCTTGTCTTCTCACTTTCTTCCTCGTTTCCATCACTTAAGTATTCGCAACACAATTTGGGAGAGGCTGACTTAGCTATCGCGAGGGGCGAGGAGGAGCTAAGGCCGCACGGTTCTTTGTTAAGGGAACAAGTCCGTGACAACGTGGTAACTAGCCATCAAGATTGAGAACCAACTCAAGAGGAATAGTAACAATCCACGTTCAGCCCCTAGTTCGAGTTCATCATGGAGCTAGGCAGAATATTTATAGCAAAGATGAGAAGCCGGCTATATCCAAACCACCAAACAATTGGTTTCAAAAAATTGAAGATTTTTTTCCTTATCTCTTCTAGACATGGGCCACGGGCCGGGTCGGACCCGGACCGACCCGGACACGAGTTTGTATGGGTCGGTTTTGGGTCTACCCGGCGGGGAACCCAAATATATCTCAAAAATGAGATTGTTGGGGGTCGAACCTGGGTTGTCCGAATAGTTAAAGCAACTCATTGAAATATTTCTAACTATAAACATATAAATTGGAATAAGTTTGTAAAATTTTAATAATTGGATTCCCCCCCCCCCCCCCCCCCTCCCGCCATGCACGGGAATATATTTAAATAGTAAAAAAAATTAATCAATTTAATACATAATAAGAAAATATAGTACATTAATATAGTAAAATTTAATAATGTAGTATTATTGATATTTTATATAACATTTTTTTTTTTAAATCTTACATATTAAGATTTATAATCCAAATAAATAGACTAAGATTTAACCGATCGAATTTCTCACTTTATCTCTTAAGATTTGAGATATATTGATGAAAAATAGGAGATTAATAATTGTTGAAAATTATAGTTAAAAAATTAGTACAGAAAAAATATTAGAAATAAATAATTACATAAGTAGCAATAAGGCGTAGGATTCTTCACGGGTTAGTTTTAATTTTGATAATTGTTAAAAATTATAGTTAGTAATTAGTAAAGAAAAAATATTAAAAATAAATAATTACAGAAATACCATTAGGGTTTTTTTAGGGTTGCCCATCGTTTCTTTCTTTTATATATAAGATAATTATACACCTAATCTTTAATAAATTATTAATTGTCACATTCACTATTATTAAGAGTCAAATGCAAAACTACCCATGTGTTAATTCTAAAGATCAAAAACCCCCTTGGGATAAAAAAATTAGCAAAAACCCCCCTGTAATCAATAGTCAAAGCCATACACCCTCCTAACCTTTGTGCGTGTCATTCACTCGCTGTGTGTGCGATTACTTGTGCGAGTTTTGTACATTTTGTGCATGAAAGGACAAAATTACCCTTCCAAATCAACACTCATGAAATAATTAAACTACTCATGAATTTTTAATAATATTTAAATTTAAACAAATAAAATGAAAAATATAAATTATATTTAAATAAATTCAAAAAGAAAAAAAAAATGAAAATGGCATACAAAGCCACCTCATCATCTTCTCTGCAAGGACCCAAACTGCCCCACCCCCACCCACCTCCCCTCCTGCAAAGGCCGCCAGTTCGGCCGAAACCTCAAAAAACTTGGTACAATAACCACGACAATGGCAAAACTGGAATGCATAATTGGAGGTATACTTCATTTTTGGGGAAACCAGTGAAATGGATGGCCCCGAGAAAATGGGTGGAGAAATCTGGAATTGAGTGATTGTTTTGTTGAGGAGAGAAGAAGGTTTATTGTGCGGGACGACGTGTAATGGTGTTGAAATTGTGGATCATGACTTTGGATTTTTCTTTTTCTTAGAATAATTTTGTAAGAAATTTTGAGTTGAGAGGGAATTTGTTGTTGATAGGGGTTGAGAAGCATGGTTGCCGAAGAGGGGTTTTCAGTCCATGGACGAAGCCGGCGACGGCAGTGGTGGGGTGGGGCGAGGTGAGGTGCGGGTGAGAATTAAAATCAAAGAGTGTGTATTTGTGTGTCTCTGTGTTTTTTTTTCATTTGGGGAGATGGCTTAATTGAAAGTATTAAGGACTGAATTGAAAATTTTAAAAACTTTATTTGGGTCATAAAATTTTAGAGGTTGGACAGATTTATCCAAGGGTTTTTTGGTTTTTTCACAAGGGGTCAACGGATAAAAATAAAATGGGGCGAGTATGATTGTTTGAACACTTATCAGTGGAACTTTTGTCTTTTTTTTTTATTACAGTGGAGTTTTTGGCTTTAGGATGGGGGGGGGGGGGTGTTGGGGGTGTTATTGTTTGCATTTAACTCCAATTATTAATATTAAAAAACTTCACTAATAACAAATGCATATATATATTTAATTTTGAAAAATATAAACAATATGTTTCAACCCGTGTTATTTAGTTTATTTCTCAATGTCTTAATCGTTTCAATTTTTTTTAAATGTCGGTAAAAATTTCTTCTACTACTTATTTTGAAAAGGGCAAATGGCAAAAAGGCCCATCACATGGGACTTAAATGCATTTTAGTCCACAAAAAAAAAAGTCTCTCAATTAAGCCCATCCCCATGTCTTTAGTCTAAAATACCCTCAATAATATAATTCTTAACAATTCCACCCATTATGCTCTAACTTCCTTAATATTACACATTGACCCCGGATTTAAACAAATATATCACATTAACCCCCAAAACTTTTTTTTTTCAGAAAATAATTTTTTTTTCTGAAATGTTTTTTTTTTCGGCCAGATTCCGGCGTTGACCCTTTTTTTTTTTTTTTTTTACCTGAATTTTTTTTCCGGCCGGTCAACCACCGTTGACCGCCGGTCTTCGGCGTTGACTTTTTTTTTTTTTTTTTTTTTTTTGAATTGTTTTTTCTTAGAAAAAAAATATTTTAATTAATATTACTGTCTTGACTACTAAATTACTGTCTCAGACAGTAATATTACTGTTTGGGACAGTAATATTATGAATATTATTTTCCCGAATAGTAATATTATTAATATTATTGTCTAAGACAGTTAAATTACTGTTGGAGACAGTAATTTAACATCCAAGACAGTAATATTAATTAAAATAATTTTTTTTTAAGGAAAAAAAAAAATCAATTAAAAGTTAAATTACTGTCTCCGACAGTTAAATAATTGCTGGAGACAGTAATTTAGCACCGAAAACAGCAATGTTTGTTAAAAAGATTTTTTTTAAAAACAAAAAAATCAATTAACTTTAAATTACTGTCCCCAACCGCTAAAAAACTGCGGGAAACTGTATTTTAGCAACCAATACTGTGATATTAATTAAAAATATTTTTTTGAAGAATAAAAAAGTCAATTAACAGTTAAATTACTGTCTCCGACAGTTAAATAACTGCTGGAGA
>NW_012193621.1:182576-200664 GCF_000504015.1 Erythranthe guttata
CCGACAGTTAAATAGCTGCCGGATACAGTAATTTAGCAGCCAAGACAGTAAAATTAATTAAAATATTTTTCTTAAGAAAATTTTAAAAAGTCAACGCCGGAGACCCGGCGGTCAACGGCCATTGACCGGCCGGAAAAAAATTTCAGGAAAACAAAATTAAAAAAAAAAAAAAAAAAAAAAGTCAACACCGGAGACCGGCGGTCTCCGGCGGTTAACGCCGGAATCTGGCCGGAAAAAAATATTTCAGAAAAAAAATTATTTTTTGAAAAAAAAAAGTTTTGGGGGTTAATGTGATATATTTGTTAAAATCCGGGGTCAATGTGTAATATTAAAGAAGTTAGAGCATAATGGGTGGAATTGATACGAATTAGGGTTAAAATTGGGGTCAAAATTGTAATTTGGGTTAAAATTGGTTAATTGATGAAATTGGGCTAAATTGGGGTGTAAATCATGAAATTGGAGTTGAATTGGGTTTCAATGAATTGGGGGTAATTTTGGTATATATAATGGGATTTTCCTTATTTGCAAATAAGTTTGAATGGGGTGGATTTATTTGAAAGACAAAAAAGTTGAATGTCCTTATTTTAATTAAGTGCCCTTGTCATGGGCCTATTTGCCATTACCCCTTTTGAAAAAATACAATTCGCATCCGGAAAAGTCCAAACAAAATGTTAATATTGCACGGTAATTAAATTTATTCATGTTTTATTTTCTAAATTAGTTATTACGTACTAATACTTTTCTTTTTTGTAGAAATATTACAATTTTGAATTCAAAATCGATTATGGTTCATTACTAGGGCATGTACAAGAGAAGCACCGGATTGAATTCGACTCCGCTCAAATACAAACGCCACCGTCGACCGAACACACGTTTATATATATTGTTATTGAACTAATCATTGGACGACACACGCGCAATGCGTGTAAAAAATGCTTCAATTTAAACGTGAATGATTCTTCAATAATAATTTGAAGTTAAAAATTGTTTAGTGTTCAAATATATATATTTTTTTAATTGAATTTAAAGTTAAGCTCAAGTTTTTTTAAGTTTCAATTTACATCTTTTTTCTTTATTATAATTCATTAAAAAAATTAAAAAAATCGGTTTGGACCCAGACCATGATGGACCCACCTCGGACCCGGACCTGCCTCCCAACGGGTCGGTTTCGGGTCCCCTAAAAGTCGGACTCGACCCCACCCGACCCATGGCCGTGTCTAAAATTGTCTAAAAGTCAGTTTCGGGTAGCAATATTACCGTGTTAAACTGTAGCATAGTTAATTTTACTGTGTTTAACAGTAATATAGTTAATATTATTGTCAATCACAGCGGTTTAAACGGGGCGCAAAAAAATGTTAAGGAAAAGAAAAGAAAATGTCAACCGGAGACTGGCGGTTGACCGGCGGTGACGGACGAAATCATAAAAATGTATTTTGGGTCAAAATTGAATAATTTGTGAAATTTGGGGTCAAATTGAGGTTATATTAAATTAAATTATGAAATTGGAGCATATTAAAGTATAATGAGCTATTTTAGTATTTTACAAACTTCTGGACCTTGTGTAGAATTTTTTGTAAAATAGTTTATTGTCTGGACCTCTTTATGAACAAGTACCCATCGATGGGCTTATTTGTAAAGTGTCCAATTAAATATATTGCATGTCGGGCTGGGCCATAAAGAAAGACAAAAGACTTGTTAGTTGTTACGTTATAAATCCCTCTCCGCTCAAAAAGCTCAGTAAAAGTAAACCCTAAGAAGAACCAAATACGGTTGCAAAAAAGAACAGACATGGCAAATATTCCGCCGGAGATCATCGAAATTATACTGTCAAAATTATCATCGAAATCTCTTCTTCGATTCAAATCAGTTTCAAAGTCATGGAATACTTTAATCTCCAATCCTTTATTCATTCAAAATCATCTCCAATCCTCGGATAACTCTCCGGATAATCTCTTCCTAAGTACGGATACATATGGTACAGATAGAGGGTTTACTTTGGTTGAATTCGAAGTTGGAAATATCCACTCCGGAGAAATATCCGTCGAGAGTATTCCCAATGGTTACGACAGAATATTATGCGAATGTAACGGCGTGCTACTCTTGACCAGCATACACGGGGAGTTTAATGAATACGATACATACGCACTGTGGAATCCATCAACTCGCTCTCAGATGTTTGTCATAAACCGATGTGAGTTTAATGAAGATCATGAAGTGGATTGTGGGATTTGTTACGACCAAATAACGGGCGATTTCAAGGTTGTCATTGTTTACGCAACGAAATATGCAATTTATTCGTGTAATAACAATTCTTGGACCGAAAAGTATTTAGGAACAAAATTCTATTCCATTCTTGGTACTCCAGGTGCGGCTATATTCGTTGACGGAGCTACCTATTGGATTTTTGGAGTCGAGAGCAGGAATATTTCAGGTACACAATTATTGTATTTCGATCCAAGAACCGATGAGCTCAAGATTTTGAAAAAGCCCGAACAATTATGTGATGACAAATTTCATTTAATTAACAAGGCTTCTTTGGGAGGAAGACTATGTTTGTACCACTATAACTACAATGAGAACAGTATCCAAATCTGGATAAAGGAAAAGGGCATTGATGTCGGGGAGAATAGTACTAACTGGAAGGAGTTTATGACGGTTGGAAATTTCCGGGTTCCGTTTTTGTGGATTACGCCAATATGTTTCGTGGGAAATAAGGTTGTCATTCAAGTAGAGCGTAAGAAATTTGTCTACTATAGCCCTACTGAGAAGACGTTTCAAGAGTTTGCAGATATTGACGTAAACTGCAATGGATTCATTCCATATCGGAATAGTCTCTATTTCCCAACTGGTGTCAAGATGACGACGATTACAGATCAGCAGTCCAGGTTTATATCACCTGAGCATTTGTTTCACGTGGGAAATAAGTATTTATGCATGTAGACAAGATATTATGTCTGGTTCTTTTTTTTTTTTTTTTTGTTACATAGGTATGGAACCTCAACGCAGTCGAATTCTCTATTTTAATTATATTTGATGTTTTCATCTTGTTTCTTCTATTTCACATATTATTTATTGCTAGTTTTTATAAAATATTTTTTATTAAATAAACACATATAGTTGATCATATGAAATTTGTGCATATACAAAAACTATAACAAATAATTGTCCGTTCTTTGTTTCATTGGTGATAAAACTAAAGCATATAAAAGCCATGATTTGTTACACATTGATTTGTGGTTTAATTGATTATTTAAAGCATGTCGATCTCGTGCAGATTTTGTGTTTGATATATTGACTGGGGGATATCACTCGATGCCCAGACTTGTCGTGCCAACTAACAAAGGTCACAAAAAATGCACCTATCTTACATACTCGGTTGTGCTAGCTTGTGGGTAATAAATTTTTACATACTCTCTCCAGAGGAATATTTTAATCTTACTCGGTGCCTTTAATGACAATAACCATCTCCAACCTCCGTTATTTAGAACATTCGTGTCCACTACAAAAAAAAGACTTTTTTTGTGACGATCTTTTGTCGTTGGTCCTCTTGTATTAAGCTACCTAACGGGAAGTTTGTTAAATGCTTCCAATCACTTAATCCAAGACCATCACTATGCTTGCTCCGGCTCATTTCACGCCAAATTGTCCACCGGATCCCCTTCCCATGAGAACTATCGCACCAAATTTTTACCATATATTGTCCGAACTCATCGGTGAAAAAGTCCATAAGTTTGAAACAACTCACCGGACAGGGATGAAAGTTGACTAAGTAGCAAAGTATAGGGACGAAAAATGTAGTTATCCCTCAAAACGTGTACCTGTTAGTTATCATTGATTTTTTTTTTTTTTTTATGAGTGAGTTATTATTTAACTATCTAAATGAGGGTAAAAAAATTTCAAAATTTAACATTATTTCATTTTTAACTCTAAATTAATCTCAGAAAGCTTGAGAAAATTTGCATATAATGTACATTACAATCCGAAAAAAAGATATTGAATGCAAAACTAAATTGGTTGGACAAACTCATAGATGCCCCAAAGAAGACTTGGCTCTGTCCATTGAAAAGTAGCTTTATATATAATATCAGACCAAGGAAAAACATACAGCAATCCTAAAATAATAAACAGCTGAATTTTTATCAGGTATAAAATATATGATGTCTCAAATGCCAGTTCTCTCTTTTTTCTGTGTCTTAATATTTCATTTATTTTCAGCAATTGCAAATAGCATCTCTTTAGAAACATATATTGTTCATTGTTCATGTTGATCGTATACGGCAAATATCTTTGCATTGCATTTATGCACTATTCCAGGGGATTTCGCTGACCTGGCCACAACTTCAGAGTATTTGCAGTTTGACCCCCATTCTGAGCTTCTTTAGCAATTTTCCACTTTTCAGGCTTGCACTTTGGAGGACAACACCAAGATCGTTTATTTGCAGTTTAACCTCCTGGGGTCAAAACAACATTTTTCGTTTTCAGCATTTACCTAGATAAGTCTCGTTCTGATTTTTTAATACAATTGTAGGGGTACTCTTTTACATGTGTAGGCCCACAACGTTTTAACGAGAACTAATATATGAATAATAAATTCTTTTGGCAAAAAAAAAAAAATATATTAAAAAAGGATTTTTATGCATAAGTCCCTGATCAACCCTATTTATTATTTTAGGTTCAAGGGTTATATCTCTATCTTTCTCGCCAATAAACCCATCACTTTAATATGTATTATCAATAAATGCAAAATTAATGTATATGACAAAATTACACCCAACCTTTTAAACTCAATTCCTAATTGTAACCCCAATTTAACTTCATTTTCATTGATTTTGATCACAAAAATCCAATTTTGACATTTTCTTTCTCTAAACTTTTCTTTGTTTGTTTGCCGCCGGTTTCCAGCTTTTTTCTTTTTTTTTTTTCTTTTCTATCTTTCTTTTTCCGCAACTGGTTTCCGGCGTTGAATTTATTTATTTATTTTTCTATTTTATACGCCGCTGGTTTCCGGAGTTGATCGACGGTCAGCGCGGTCTCCGGCGTTGACTTTTTGTTTTCCTAAAATTATATCAGTTTTTTTACGTCCGTCGCTGAACATTGACCGTAGTTGTACTGTCATTGGTAGTAATTGTACTATCGTTGACTGTTATACAATATTATTATTTTTCTAGTCTTTGTATTTTGTTTGATTTGTTGACCGGTCAACGTAATAATATTTCTGTCACTGACGGTAAAATTAATTTAAACACAATAATATTAGTGTCAACTGTCAACCACATCAGTATGATATCTATCATATATAGCCAAGTCTTCTTTGGGGCTTCACTTTGGTATAATAGCTTGCAAAACCATACAAGAAACGTAAACCTCACTAGGCTAGTCATGTGTGACTAGCTCCACCTAACAACCCTTCGCAAGGGGATTCGCACTTGGGTCAATTAACATAGACTCAATTGATATAACCACCAGGCCATCCCTTGCAGAACAGATGGGTAAATTAAACACAGTCAAAAGGGTTCATGCAATTCGTCTTAAAGAGAACGAATTTTTTCCGTACCTCAGCCACCGAACTTTGCGATCAAATCGTCAAGATTGCAGCAGTAGAATTCCAAGAAAATCACATTCACTAACCTAGAATGATACTAATTAACACCATAAAACGAAAGCCAAGCAGAAACGAAATATACTATTGAAAAATGCTAACAATTAACTCCTACTAATAGAAAAACAGTGCAGTATTATTCCAATGATATAAAATTTTATTTTTTGGCAAAAAAAAAAAAAAAAAAAAAAAAGAAACAATGTCTTTTCTAAATGCATAAATATTTATCCAATGTAAATATCAAACTGGACTGCTAAGCTCTAATCGTCTTCACACCAGCCGGGAAATAGAGACTATCCCGATATGGAATGAATCTACCCCGATATACATCAACCGCTAAAAACTCTTCGACCGTCTTCTCAGTAGAGACGAATCTTATACTCTTTTCTTGAATGACAACCTTATTTTCCACGAAACATAGTGGTGTCATCCACAAATACCGAAGCCGAAGATATCCAACGGTTACAAACTCCTTCCAGTTAGTACGATTATCCCCGAAATCAATGCCCTTTTCCTTTATCCAGATATGGACACTATTATCACGGTAGTTGTAGCTGTACAAACAGAGGCTTCCTCTCAAAGAAGCCATGTTACAACTTAAAAAATATATTTTATCATCATATAGTTGTTCGGGCATTCGCAAAACCTTGAGCTTGTCGGTTCTTGAATCGAAATACACTAATAGTGTACCTGAAATATTCGTGCTCTCGACGCCCAAAATCCAATAGGTAGCTCCATCGACGAAGATACCTGAACCTGTAAAACCAATGTTACGGCATTTTGTTCCTAAATCCTTTTTCGTCCAAGAGTAGTTATTACACGAATAAATTGCATATTTCGTTGCGAAGATAAAGACAACCTTGAAATCACCGGTTATTTTGTCGTAACAAATCCCATGATCAACTACATAATCTCCATTTAACTCATATCGGGTTGCGAGATGCCTCGCCCTACGAGTTGATGGATTCCACAGCGCGTATTTTTTTTCGCTGCACCGATCGGTCAAGAGTAGCAAGCCGTTACATTCACATAATATTACGTTGTAGCCATTGGGAATATTCTCTACGGATATTCCTCCGGCGTGGACTTTCCCACCTTCGAGTTTGACCAGAGGAAACCCTCTATCAGTACTATTTGTATACCTTCTAAGGAAGAGATCATTATTCGGAGATTTATTCGAGGAATGGAGATGATTTTGAATGAATAAGGGATCGGAGATTATAGTATTCCATGACTTTGAAACTGATTTGAATCGAAGAAGAGATTTAACTGATGATAATTTTGACAGTATAATTTCGATTATCTCCGGTGGGATATTTGTTGATGATGTTTTCACTAATTTTCTTGCCATGTATTTTTTTTTCCGACGGGTTGTTACTATACGGAGATTCGTGAGCGGAAGAAATATGGTTAGGGTTTGATTCTGCAACAAAGTCTTCGCAATTGTTATCGTATCTCCACTTAAAAAATTAATATAAATTGAGTACTTTACAAATAAGCCCATTAATTAGTATTTATTCATAAAGAGTCCTGACAGAAAACTATTTTACAAAAAAATCCACACATTCTTCAAAGGTTTGTAGAACACTAAAATATCCCCTCACATTTTAATATGCTCAAATTTCATACTTTAATTTAATTTAACCACAATTTGATCCCATATTTCACAAATTATTCAATTTTAACCAAAAACACAATTTGAATACAATTTCGCCGTTGACTTTTTTTTTCTTTTCCTCGTCTTGATTTTTTTGCCGCCGGTTTCCGGCGTTGACGTTTTCGGATTTTTATTTTTTTTTAAATATTTTTTTTCTTTAACATATCCCCCATAAACAACAATATTGTTGTGGTTGACAGTAATATTAACTATATTACTGTTAAACATAGTAAAATTAACTATACTACAGTTTAACACAGTAATATTGGTATATTAATCTCTAGCATAGTAATATTAACACAACAAAAGTCATTATTAGTAATAGAGTAATATTAATATGTTGACCGTTCAACAAACGTAAACATAATATAAAACCAAGAAAATTAATATTATTGTGGTTGACAATAATAATACTGTAGCAACAGTAATATTACAGTCAACTACAATAATATTACAATAGTAGACAGTAATATTATTACGTTTTCCGTCAACTAAAAAAAAAACCCCAAAATAAATAATAATATTGATGTGGTCGATAGTAATATTATTGTGTTTACAGTTATTTTACTGTCAAACAGTAATATAATTACGTTGACTTGTCAACAAATCAAACAAAATTAAAAAAAAAAAAACCTAAAAAAAATAATAATATTGTCGTTGACTTAATTGAATTGTCAACGAAAGTACAATTACATAAATGTACTGTCAACGACAGTACAATTACGTTAATGCACTGTCAAAGAAAGTACAATTACGTTAATGTATTGTCAACGAAAGTATAATTACGTTAATGTACTGTTAGTGACAGTATAATTATTGTTAATGACACTACAACTACGGTCAATGTTTAGCGGCGGGCGTAAAAAATGGATAAAAATTTTATGACAAAAAAAAATCACTAAAAAAAGACAACGCCGGAGAAGGGCGGTCAACGTCGGAAATCGGAGGCGGCTGAAAAAACAGACAAGAAAAAAAAAAGGAAAAAAACAAAACAAAAAAAAAATCGAAAACTCAACGGTGGAGACCGGCGGCAAAAATATAATTTTTGAAAAAGAAAAAGTTTTTAAAAAAAAAAGTCAAAATTAGATTTTGTGGTCATAAATTGGTCCAGACAAAAAAAAGTCAATCAAATAAACTCATTTCCATGTCTTTTGTCTAAAATACCCTCCATAATATATTTTTTTTTATCAATTTCATCTATTATACTCTAACTTTCTCAATATTACATATTAACTCCGGATTTAAACAAATATATCACATTAACCCCAATTTTAATAATTTTTTGAAAAAATATTTTTTTTCGGAAAATAATTTCAAATGTTTTTCCCGGCCAGATTCCGGCGTTGATTTTTTTTTTTTTGAATTTTTTTTTCCTGAATTTTTTTTCCGGTCGGTCAACCACCGTTGACCGTCGATCTCCGGCGTTGACTTTTTCTTTTTGATTTTCTTTGTTTGGAATTGTATTTTCTTAAAAAAAATATTTTAATTAAAATTACTATCTTGGCTGCTAAATTACTGTCTCCAATAGTAATTTTACTGTCGAAGACAGTAATATTAATTAAAAAAAATCTTTTTAAGAAAAAAAAAATCAAGTAACAGTTAAATTACCGTCTCCAACAATTAAATTATTGTTGGAGACAGTAATTTAGTAGTCAAGACAGTAATATTAAATAAAATAATTTTTTAAGAAAAAAAAGTTTACACCAGAGACCGGCGGTTGACCTGCCTAAACAAATTCATAAAAATGCGAAAAAAGTTTTCAAGAAAAAAAGTCAACGGCGGCTGAACGGCGGTTTTCGGTGGTTGGTTAATTGGTGAAATTGGGCTAAATTGGGGTGTGAATCATAAAATTGAGCTGAATTGGGTTTCAAGGAATATGGAATAATTTTGGTATATATAAAATGGTTTTCCTTATTTGCAAATAAGTTTGAATGAGCTGAAACTATTTGAAAGATAAAAAGTTGGATGTTCCTTTTTTTTTTAATTAAGTGTCTTTTTCATGGGCCTCTTTGCCATTAACACTTTGAACATTTCGAATTTATAAATATTTTTACAAGAAAAATGGAACTTTTACTCTCTAGTGGTTTGCATGTATAAATCTAAAGACTTTAGGGACTAATCTGTAATTTTCCAAAATGTCAGCTTATGTTGCGTTTTGAACTTTAATTTCCAGTAGGTACTGAGTAGGAAATGATTTTGCAAGTTAATTTC
Source organism: Erythranthe guttata (assembly GCF_000504015.1). The sequence goes on from NW_012193621.1 coordinate 192,044, forward strand.
ATTGAGAATGACTTGGCTGCGTTGACCGCGATTAGTAGCGTCGAGTGAGTCTACTGCCGCCGGTTGAGTGATTCCCGGTCATCTATCGTATTCTATTTCTTTTCCGTTGCGGGCTTTGACCTGCATGAAATACGTTATTATCAATAGTTAAGCGTAATCAATTCAAATATTTAAATAATGTTTACGAATTGAAAGGATGTGATGTTAATTGATACAAATCTTACAATATCTTAAAGGGTAAATAGCACTTAACCCCCTTGTGGTTTGGACATTCTGCACATGACCCCCTTATGGTATGAATTTAGGCACATAACCCCCTTGTGGTTTTGACATTTTGCACATGACTCCCTTATGGTATGAAATTAGGCACATAACCCCCTTGTGGTTTTGCAATTTTGCACATGACCCCTTATGGTATGAAATTAGGCACATAACCCCCTTGTGGTTTTGCAATTTTGCACATGACCCCTTATGGTATGAAATTAGGCACATAACCCCCTTGTGGTTTTGCAATTTTGCACATGACCCCTTATGGTATGAAATTAGCACATAACCCCCTTGAATAGAAAACTAGAAAATACTAAATTACACCAATCAAATCAAAAGTTCTTGTTTTAATTTAAAAAATAATTATTTTATAAAATGAAAAGCTTAATGAAACTTTTTGTAAAATGAGAAATATAATACATTATTGTGTTTTTTCTGTAGACTTTTTCATATGAAAAAACCAATCCAACAGAGCATCAATACTTTTAACAAAGAAACAAATGAGCTCTATGATCGTCGTGAGCAAGCTTATTTCAAAATGGAAAGAAGCAAGAACCGTATCAAAGCAACGTATGACAAAGGAGTAAAAAAAAGGCGGATCCCGAGTCGGAGATTTTGGTATTGAAACAAGATGATGCTCTCAAATTTATTGGCAGAATTAATGGAAGCTAATTGTTGGGAAAGTCACCAAATGCTTGGCATGAGGAATGAGCTCGCAAATATGACAGGCAAGGCGTTACGGCCTCGGGCATGGAACATCGGCCATCTAAACACATACAGTTGCTGTATTTGATTTCTTAATAATATATTTCCTAAGAAAATGAAAAATAGTCTTATAAATTTTCAAGAAAATCACATTCACTAATTTGAAAAATGCTAATCATCAACTCCTACTTATAGAAAAACAGTGCCAATTATTCCAATGACGTACATAAAAAAAAATTATTTTTGGCCAAAAAATAAAAATAAAAAAAAGAAATGCATAAATACTTATCCAAGAAAAAGCTCTGGTAAATATCAAACTGCACTGCTAAGCTTTAATCGTCTTCATCTTGACACCAGCCGGGAAATAGAGACTATTCCGATATGGAATGTTTCTACCGCAATGTACATCGAAGTTTGCAAACTCTTCGTTTATGACAACACAGTAATATTAACGTCGAAGATATCAAAAATGCAGGCTAAAGATAAAATTAATTAATAGAGTAATATTATTGTCTCATACAGTTAAACTACTGTTGGAGACAGTAATTTAGCAGCCCAGACATTAATATTAATTAAAATATTTTTTTTAAGAAAATAAATTAAAAAAAAAGTTAATTGACAGTTAAATTATATGTCTCCGACAGTAAAATAACTATTGGAGACAGTAATTTAGCAGCCAAAATAATAATATTAATTAAAAAAAGTCATTAACAGTTACATTACTGTCTCCGGCAGTTAAATAACTGCTGGAGACAGTAATTCAGCAGCCAAGACAGTAATATTAATTAAAATATTTTTTAAAGAAAAAAAAGGTTCAATTAACAGTTAAATTACTGTATCCTACAGTTAAATAGCTGCTAGAGACAATAATTTAGCAGCCAAGACAATAATATTAATTAAAAAAAATTAAGAAAAAAAATTAAAATAAATAAATAAATAAAAGTCAATGGCGGAGACCCGGCGGTTAATGGCGGTTGACCTAACGGAAAAAAATTTAGAAAAAAAAAGTTAAAAAAAAAGTGAACGCTGGAGACCGGCGGTCTCCGGTGATGGCGGGTCAAAATTGGAATTAGGGTCAAAATTGGTTAATTGGTGAAATTTGGGTGTAAATCATGAAATTGGAGTTGAATTGGGTTTCAAGGAATTCTGGGTAATTTTGGTATATATAAAAAGATTTTCCTTATTTGCAAATAAGTTTGAATGAGCTGAAAATATTTGAAAGACAAAAAATTTGGATCTCCCTTTTTTTAATTAAGTGCCCTTGTCATTGCCCTTTTTGAGATTAACCCTAAAAAATAATATAAATTAATTTGATGGAAATTTAAATTTAATTTATATGTTCCACTTTAAAATAAAGAAAATAATTTTATGGTATTGTGGTTTCTTCATATACTTTACTTTTAATGATATAAAGAAAATTGTATAAAATTGGACGAAAATAAATATAAATTGAAATTAAAAAATAATAATAACAATTAAATGCTTATGTATAATAATGGAAGTTGTAGAAAATTATTATTCGAAATAAAGATGGAGATATTTAGTTTAAGGAAGGGTATAATAGGTACAAGATAAAATTCAAGGGGGTGAGTGAAGGTTTTGATAGTACAAGGGATGTAAGTGAAGGTTTCCCAATAGTACAGGGGAGATAAATCAAATTAGCCCTAAATAAAATACACATTTTAGTACTCATGAACTAAATTAATCGGCATATTGCTTCTATAGTTTGTGAAAATATTGGCTGAAGTTGTTTTTATTTAAGAAAATGGCTTAGTAATTCCTTTTTTTTCTTAATTGGCACAACACCATTAAAATAAGGGTTTTTTTTTATTTAAAACTACATTTCAGGGTGCAAATTAGAATTAAGCCTTTAGTTATCGCGCACACGTACAGTATATCTTATCATGTATCAAACTTGTTAGTATAAACATAAAGTTAAGTATAGTAAAAGATGAAAATATGCAATAGAGTTTGTGGTATTCCGCTCTGCTTCAAGTCGTCGGACTGCAAGATGGCAAGCGTTTCAAACCGAATATGGCTGGTTCATCACTTTAACTCTTATTCCTTGAGTGTAACCAGTTAGCATATTCGACTTATCGGAAATTAATTTGTCACGATCTTGAGTTTAATGCGATCGAAATTAAAAGTTTTCAAGCTACTGATATTATTATGATGATGCGTCTCGTTCAGTCTACATCGTCAACTATTACTTTATATTCTATAAGAACCGATAAGTTCTTCAATGTGTTATTTGAACCCAACACACCAATTTTTTTAGTAATTAAATAAGCAACAATCTATGCATTAACAAATAAATTATGGCCACCATCTGAGGCAAGGTTAAATTACGGAAAAAAAAAAACAATTTTGTTTGAGTAATTACAACCATCCCTAAATTATAAATCTTCTCACATGTCCACCATTGCGTTGTCAAATTAAATTTAGTGGAATCTTCTAGATTATATGGAATATTCTCCAATTTGTACCCGTTTTATCACATTCGAGCTCCACATTTTGAAACAAGATGATCATAAGATGTGCCTTTTGGCTTGTAAATATCAGATTTTGGTACATCAGAAACTACATTTTATCACAAAACAAGTACAAACTAGAGAACATCCCACGCAATCTAGAAGATTATGTTGAATTTGACATCATAAGGGTGAATTTGTATAAAAACATTCATAGTTAAGGGGGTGATTGTAATTACTCAAACATGAAGGATATTTTTGTAATTTGACCTTAGCTCAGGGTTTGTCGTAATATACCCTTTATTATTCGGTAAATTCCAGTTCCCCTTGTACTTTGACTCGATATCCCTTACTCCGATCCATTCTATTTTCGATTCGATTTGTCCACCAATACTTGAAAAAATGTCTTAATTGTGCCCCTCGCCGTTAGTTTTCAGACCTTTGACATTAACATTGTTTGACATAAGTCTGAAAATTACAAAAAACACCCTTCCCAGTTTAAATAATTATTAAAAATAAATAAAAAATAAATGGTGATTGGCGTCGTGGACTATGTTTTCTCGTTGTCTTGAAATTTTAATTATTTTATTTAATGTTTTATTATTATTATTTTTTAATAATTATTTAAACTGGGAGAGGTGACGTTTTTGTAATTTCAAAGATTAGATCAGATGGTGTTAAGGTCAAATGTCTGACAACTAACAGAATACCACATTGAGACAATTTTTCGAGTTTTGGGGGACAAATAGATGCAATCGAAAATAGAGGGGGGGTGGTAAAGTGATACAAAGCTAAAGTACAGGGGAGGTGAAATTTACAATTTATTATTTACACACAATATTAAACCCCCAAACCCATTTGATACAGATTCTACTCGATTTAAACCGACTCTTCCCTCCCTCCCTCACAAGCGAAGTCGCTACATTCCCTCAATTCCATAAACCGTAATCCAAAACCCTAATCGCGACAGAGATTCTCAGAGAGAGAGAGAGAGAGAGAGAGAGAGGGGGAAGGGTGAAGCGGAATAACCCAGGAAATCGGCTGTTTTCTCTTTTCAGGTTGCTCTTTGATTCAAGAAATTTTATATCTATCTCATGTTCGTAAATCTACTTTGCATGTCAGTTGATTTGTTCAAGCGTTTCATATTGATTATAACAAGGCTTTTAGGTTTAGGATATCCGGTTTGCATTTTGATTTTCGAAATTTAATTTATTTATTTCATTCCTGTTTCTTGTGGTTAAGATGATAGTTTATTGACGATCCTTTAAGTTGTTTATGTATATTTAATTTCGAAATCTACTTTCCATGTCAGTTGATTTGTTCAAGCGTTTCGACTCGATTTTAACTCGTGCATTTGATTTTCGATGTTTAGTTTATTTGTTTCTTGTGATTAAGATACTTTGTCGACGACTTTTTAATTTGTTTCTGTATATTGCTATTATTTATTAATTTCAAAAGGAAATTGTTGATTGTAGGAGATGTATTGTATAATCTCGTTCGTGAATTTCCATGATTAATGTGATGGGAAATCAAGATTTGGATTTTTTCGTATATTCGTTTCTAACTTTATCCCACCGCGTAACAGGGTTCAGTATCTGCATGTTGTTTTGCCGTGTAGAGAAAAAATGGCATTAGAGATTACCGAGTACCTACTGGCTGCTCAATCGCCAGATGCGGGAGTTCGAACCCATGCAATGACTCTCTTCTCTCAGCTTGTTGATCTAAACCCACCCGCAATTTTGCTGTCGTTATCCGTTGAGCTCTCGAATGACGCGAAATCTACCGAGTCTCGTAAAATCGCCGGCGTTCTCCTCAAGAACTTACTGGATTTTAAATGGGCTGCAATCGACGTTTCTACGAAATCCCGTATAAAAAGCTCTGTTCTGCACACCCTTGGATCTTGTATTAGCGAGGCTAGTGATATAGCTTCTCAGGTAGTGGCTAAGATAGCTTCTATCGAGATTCCAGGAAAAGAATGGCCGGAACTTGTTGGATCGTTAATTACCAATATGACCCTGGTAGATACACCGGTGTATCTGAAGGAAGCTACTTTGGATACAATTGTTCGTCTATGCCTGGAGATATTTGAGCCGAACTCGTCGCTGCTCACACCTTACGTTTCGGATCTATTGAACGGTTTGATTTTAATGGCTGAACGAACGGCTGGTGTTAACTGTTATGAACTCAGATTTTCCACGTACGAAACGTTGAATATGGTTGTTAGGTGTTGTAACCTTTCGGAGACGTCTCGTATTATTGCCGAGCTCCTCCCGGCTTTCGTATCTAAGTTGGAACAAACTTTATTTCTTCGAGTTGTATCTTTCGACGACAGGGTAATTCTGGAAGAGTTACGAGCCTGTCTGTTTGGTGTGCTTCAGGTCGTAATTCAAAAACTAAGCGCGGCTATCGAAACTAGGCCCGTAGTTGGGCAGGTAGCCGACCGAATCGTGTTGGTTTTCTTGAATTTGTTTGGTAGCGGTAGTTGTACTGCCGACCAAGAAGCCATGCTGACAATTGGTGCACTGGTGTATGCAATGGGGCTAGGGTTCGAAAAGTACATGCAAGGGCTGATAAAGTGTATAGAGACGGGCTTACAGAATATCGACGAGTACGAGGTTTGTGCCATCACAGTCGGAGTTGTGGGCGACATCTGCCGCGCGTTGGATGACAAGTTCTTGCCGTACTGTGATGTCATCATGATTCATCTCATCAGGGATATATCCAACGCTGGACTTCACCGGTCGATTATACCTCTCGTATTCTCCTGCTTTGGGGACATTGCGTTAGCAATTGGCGAACACTTTGATAAGTACGTGACTTGTGCTTTGCCGATTATGGAAAGTGCTTCACGAGTGTGTGCTGAGGTGGACAACATCACTGACAAGGAGATGGTAGGCTACTGCAATCAGCTAAAGCGCAGTATTTTCGAAGCGTATTCGGGTATTCTTCAGGGGTTTAAGAAGAGTTCCAAGATGGATCGAGTAATGTTACCCTATGCTCCTCATCTCGTTTGGTTTATAGAATCGGTTGCCAAAGACAATCAGAGGTGTGTATTGGAACAAATACCAAATTCATGCATCATTTTTTTTTTGTTTTCTTATGTATGTAATTTATTTCCGAGATTTAGTCATGTGTATAATACTATGTTTTATTTTATTTTTCCAGGGATAAGGGTGTAACAAAGGCATCGGTGGAAGTTTTGGGCGACCTTGCGGATGCACTTGGTTCGAACGTAGAAATGTTGTTGAAAGATTGTAAGTTTTGTACAGAGTTAATAGGTGAATGCCTTCAGTCAGACGATGAAGATTTGAAACGAGCTGCTACGTGGACAAAGGGGATGATTGGTCGTCCTTTTTCTGTCCGTGTCTAAAGCGTGTGTCGCTACTTTGTTCGTGCAGTCACGTTTTTTTTTTTTTTCGTTAGTTGTGGTAATGTGGTAAATAATTAGGTGATATGATCATATGGGTGCTCGAGTCTTGTGTAATATTCGGATGAACAAACTGAAACGATGAAATTGCATTCTTTTCATTCTTGAGTCGTAGTATGTTGTTGGCTTCACTGAACTATCTATTCATTTTCTGCTTTATATATGTACTCTAATGAGTACAGGTTCGTTTGGTTGCCAAAATAAGATTAAATAATCTGATGAAACTCGATTGTGTTATTAGACCGTGGAAGGTGTAATAAAAAAGCTCCCTAAAAGGTAAGATAAGCCATGATAACGTAATATTTTCCGGTCGACCCGAGTTACTTCTTGTTGTTTCAGAAATATAAAATTTCCATAGAAATGAACGACTTTACAATGAAAGCTCACCAAACTCTATACACATCAAATGGTCTGCTAATTTGAGTGGTGAAAAAAGGTTTTTAAACACCTTTTCGTCCAACGTGCGAAAATAGTCGAGGAGCATCAATTAGGGTTACTCGAGGGCCATGTCTAGAAACATACTTGATTTATCTTATATCCTAGTAGTTATTCTGTAATACGTTATTATCACGATGTTTTATTCGAGAGGGATTTGTTTTTTTCGTTGTTTACTATATATTTTATTTTCCGATGATTCAGATCCTTAATCTGTTGTCGGAAAGACAAAACTGTTATAGAATAAACTATTAGCCTTAGGATAAAAGATAAATCAAGTACGTTTGTATATACTCTACGGACTCGTTTGGTTGCCAAAATAAGATTACCCAAGAATTAGGATTATAAACTCACGTGATAAATAAAGAAAAAAAAAAAACTAACAGTTACATATAGGGGAGCAAGTTGGAACGGAATTTCCAATATCTTCCGGTTCCGTTCCGAAAAGCTCCGATTTTGGAACAACATTTTTCATTCCAATTTTCGAAATTTCCGATTTCCAATTTTTTCCGATTTTTTTGGATTGGAATTGGAATTTGGAATTTTCGATTTCCGATCCGATTTAATTCCGAAAAATTCCGTTTTTTTTTTCCGAAAAATACACCTATAAATAATAACTATATAATACTTATTTTTCCAAAAAAATCACCTATAAGTATTGTTTTAGGATATTATGTTGTGTTTATTTTTATATATTTATTTGAATTGAAATTTAGTAGTTATTAATTTTAATTTTATCGACGTGGATGTTCTTATTTTCGAAAAATTATGAACATTTTAGAAAAAAATTCGGCTAAGTTTTGAAATTTTAAAGGTTATGTGATTTTCGATTTTTTTTCGAAATTCCGAAATTTCCGAGCCTTTTGGAATTGGAATGAATTAGATTCCGAAATTTCTGTAATTAGAAGTGGAATTGATTTTGTACTTCCGATTTTTTTTGGAAATTTTCCAAAAATGCTCGATCCGATCCGATCCATCCGACTGTCACCCCTAGTTACATATAGGGGTGGAAATTGGAACGAAATTTCTAAATTCCGCCAATTCCGATAAAAAAATATCCGAATTTGGAACATTTTTTTCTATTGATGTTTTGCAAGAACTATGTTTACCTTTTCTTTTCTTGAAAATTTGCAAGAACTATGGTTGCTTTGATAAACCAATTATGTTGTTTTTACAGGTGTTTACATTTCATTTTATTGACCTTTGCTTTGGATTCTTGCCTTTTGCCGGAAAATTATGAAAATAGTAAAAAAAAAATACTAACAATTACCATTATTTCCGATTTTGGAACAAAAAATTAAGAATTAATGCGATTT
>NW_012193621.1:222939-242619 GCF_000504015.1 Erythranthe guttata
ACCAATTCTCCGGAGCAGCCACTGCGGATCCGAATCTCCATCTTGCCAATTTCTTGGAGATTTGTGACACGATCAAAGTTAACGGCGTTTCTGATGATGCCATTCGGTTGAAGCTATTCTCATTTTCTGTCAGAGACAAAGCGAAGAGTTGGCTTCTGAGTCTTAATCCAGGATCACTCACCTGTTGGGAAGAATTATCACAAGCCTTTCTGGCACGATTCTTTCCACCCTCGAAGACCGCACAACTACGAAGAGATGTAGGCAATTTCAGACAGATGAGCCAAGAGCCGATGCACGAGTCTTGGGAGAGATTCAAAGACTTATTACGACAATGCTCTCAACACGGATTCAACCCGTGGGATCAAATGGAGTTATTCTACAATGGGCTCGATCAACCAGCCCGATCTCTAGTCGATGCTGCCTCAGGTGGATCATTGCAAAACAAGACTCCCACAGACGCTCGAGACATTGTCGAGCGAATGTGTGAAAATGCTTACCATTGGCCGTCCGAACGGAGTGGTATACAAAAAGTGGCCGGAGTCCACCAACTCGATCCTTTAGCCGCAGTTTCAGCACAATTAGCGATCCTATCAAATCAGGTCGCCCAAATTTCAGTTCGAGGGCCACAGACCGAACGAGTAGCAGCAGCAAGTACCTCACAAGCCACAAACGACGATTGGGAGCAGGCACACTTTATGAATCACCGATTCAACAATTTCCGAGGAACCAACAATCAGAACCAAAACCCTACTCATTACCACCCGGGAATTCGGAATCACGAGAACTTCTCCTATGCCAATCCAAAGAATGCTCTACAACCACCTCCCGATTTCAACCATCAAAGAGAGCAACGAGGGCCAACGTATGACGAGCGTCTTCACCGACAAGAACAGGAAATGGAGGGCCTGAAATCAACAATGGAGAACATGGAGAAGCAAATAGGGCAAATCGCCCAATCCATGTCCACAATGGCCAAGGGTGGATTTCCGAGCAATACCGAAGTCAATCCAAAAGAAAGCTGTCAAGCCATAACCACCCGAAGTGGTCTGCAAATGACCGATCCTCCTTATCCGACTGACGAGTCACCAAGGCCACCTGTACAACCGACCCCGGTCGAGCCGGAAATCACCATTTCAGGGAGTAGTACAAAAGAGGCTAGTCAGCCCAATAACATTTCTTTTCCTGATAATCCCCCTCTTATGGTAACTCCTATTCCTTTTCCAGAAAGACAGAAGAAGAAGAAGTTCAAGGATCAATTGAAGAAGTTCATTGAAAAGATCAAGCAGATTCGAATCAACATCCCTTTTGCAGAAGCCTTGGAGGTAATGCCAAACTACACAAAGTTCATGAAGGAAGTCCTATCCAAGAAACTTCGGATCGAAGAAGACATACCAGTGACACTCACGGCAACTTGCAGTGCCATTCTTCAGTCGAATCTACCACCGAAAATGAAAGATCCAGGGAGTTACACTATTCCTTGTATTATTGGCAATTCTACTTTCGATAAAGCTTTATGTGATTTGGGGGCAAGTATTAATTTGATGCCTATGTCTGTGTTTCTAAAACTGGGCTTAGGAAATTTGAACCGCACTCGCATGACTTTACAACTAGCTGATCGTTCATTGAAATATCCCGATGGGATTGTAGAAGATGTGCTAGTTAAAGTAGATAAATTCATTTTGCCTGTTGATTTTGTGGTACTTGAAATGCCTGAAGATGATGAAGCACCAATCATTTTAGGTCGTCCATTCTTAGCCACTGGTAAGGCGATGATTGATATGGAATTAGGATCTTTAATGCTTAGGGTAAATGGGGAAGAAGTTGTTTTTAATTTGACAGATGCATTTAAACACTCTGAGCATGTTGAGCATTGCAGTAGAATAGACGTGATCGAGGACTGTGTTTCCTCCTTTTTTGATTTGTGTGAATTATGTGATTCTGTTGAGCACTGCATTGTTAACTCTATTGATTTGCATTCTGCCTCCCCTGAAACCCCTATTGAAAATGATGTGCTTGATTGTGTGTTGTTTCTTGAGTGTGCCGAGATTTTAGGTATAGACGAGGTAGGGATCGTCCCCGAGATACCAGTTAGTGTGAAAACGGCCCCCGTACTGGAATTGAAGCAATTACCGGATTATCTTTGTTATGCTTTTCTTGGAGCAGACAAGACTTATCCGGTGATTATTTCTTCTAGTTTGAGCGAGGCCGAAACAAACACACTGCTGGAAGTCCTTAGAGAATATAGGTCAGCTATAGGTTGGTCTATTGAGGATATTAAGGGAATTAGCCCATCTATTGTTCAACACAAAATTCTAATGGAAGACGTCTATAAACCGAGAGTCCAACCTCAGAGGCGGTTAAACCCGTCAATGAAAGAGGTAGTCAAAAAAGAAGTCTTGAAATTGTTAGGCGCTGGTATGATTTATGCAATTTCTGACAGTCCGTGGGTCAGTCCGGTGCAGGTTGTGCCAAAAAGGGGTGGGATGACGGTTATTGTGAATGATAAAAATGAACTTATTCCGTCTAGAACAGTCACTGGGTGGCGTGTGTGTTTCGATTACAGATTATTGAATGCAGCCACTAGAAAATACCATTTCCCCCTTCCCTTTATCGATCAAATGCTGGATAGGCTAGGAGGTTTCGAGTATTACTGTTTTCTTGATGGTTATTCGGGGTACAATCAAATTTCAATCGCCCCGGAAGACCAAGAGAAAACTACTTTTACTTGCCCCTACGGTACCTTTGCATTTCGTAGGATGCCTTTCGGTTTGTGTAATGCGCCTGCTACCTTTCAACGATGTATGATGTCTATATTTCACGATATGGTAGAAGAGTTTCTTGAGGTGTTTATGGATGATTTTTCTGTGTTTGGGTCGTCTTTCGATCATTGTGTGCACAATCTAGAACTTGTTTTGAAAAGATGTACAGAAACGAACCTTGTTTTAAATTGGGAAAAATGTCATTTTATGGTTCGTGAAGGTATTGTTCTAGGTCACAAGGTCTCGAAAAAGGGTCTTGAGGTGGACAGGGCAAAAATCGAAACGATTGAAAAATTGCCTCCACCGAAGGATGTCAAGGGGGTTAGAAGTTTTTTAGGGCATGCTGGGTTTTACCGTAGATTCATAAAAGATTTTTCGAAAATAGTAAAACCATTATGTCATTTACTTGAGAAGGAAGCTGTCTTTGATTTTGATTCTGCTTGTTTGCAGGCTTTCACGTTTCTCAAGGAGAAGCTAACCCAATCACCGATCATGATTACTCCCAATTGGGAGGAACCATTCGAGATCATGTGCGATGCGAGCGACTATGCTGTAGGTGCTGTTTTGGGACAAAGGAGGGACAAAATCTTCAAAGCCATCTACTATTCGAGTCGTACACTTGACCAGGCACAGAAGAACTATTCAACGACTGAAAAGGAAATGCTTGCTGTCGTTTATGCTGTTGACAAGTTCAGACCGTATATTTTGGGGTCTCAGGTGATCATTTACACCGACCACGCAGCTATTCGATACTTGTTCGCAAAGAAGGACGCCAAGCCCAGACTCATCAGATGGGTACTCCTACTCCAGGAGTTCGACTTGGAAATCAGAGACAAAAAGGGGAGCGAGAATGTGGTAGCAGATCATCTTTCCAGACTCTTACTAGACGAAGTTCCAGCCGAAGGAAATATTCAAGAATCATTCCCAGACGAGCAACTGCTCGCCATTAGTACTCACACTCCGTGGTATGCTGATGTGGCCAACTTCTTGGCCAGTGGAATCATTCCCGACGATCTTTCTTATCATCAAAAGAAAAAATTCCTTCACGACAGCCGTTTCTATCTTTGGGACGAGCCATTGCTTTTCAGAACCGGCCCCGATCGTGTCATCCGAAGATGTGTTCCGGAAACTGAAGTACGTGAGATTCTCACACATTGCCACTCTTCACCTTGTGGCGGGCATCACGGGGAATCTCGCACAGCCGCCAAGGTTCTGCAGTCAGGCTTCTTTTGGCCAACCCTATTCAGAGATAGTTACGAGTTCGTAAAACGGTGTGATCGATGCCAACGAACAGGGAACCTTTCCAACAAAAGCCAAATGCCTTTGAACAACATGCAAGAGGTGGAGCTTTTCGATGTTTGGGGCATAGACTTCATGGGACCATTCCCTTCTTCGAACGGGAAGTTTTACATTCTGCTTGCCGTGGACTATGTGTCCAAATGGGTCGAAGCAATTGCCACCACAACCAACGATGCTCGTACGGTCCTCAAATTCTTCCACAAGAGCATTTTCTCAAGGTTTGGGACACCCAGGGCGATCATTAGCGATGAAGGATCTCACTTCTGCAACAAACTGCTCACTAATCTCACGAATAAGTTGGGGATCCGACACAAAATTGCGCTAGCCTATCATCCACAGACGAATGGCCTTGTTGAGTTGTCAAACCGAGAAATCAAACAGATTCTGGAAAAGACCGTGAGCACGAACCGCAAAGATTGGGCATTGAAGCTCGATGATGCACTTTGGGCCTATCGAACCGCATTCAAGACACCGATTGGAATGTCTCCGTACAAACTCGTGTATGGAAAAGCGTGCCACCTGCCAGTGGAATTGGAGCACCGAGCTTATTGGGCAGTCAAAAAGCTCAATTTCGATCAAACAGCTATCGGCGATCGTCGATTGCTTCAACTCAACGAGATGGAGGAGTTCAGAAATGATGCTTACGAAAATGCCAAGATTTACAAAGAAAAGACGAAAAAGTGGCATGACAAAAGAATTACAAAGCGAGAGTTCCGGGCAGGTGACCAAGTCCTGCTATTCAACTCTCGGCTACGACTATTCCCGGGAAAGCTCAAGTCCCGTTGGTCAGGACCATTCGTAGTCCTGAGCGCAACCCCACAAGGAGTAATCGAAATACGAGGACGAGACGGTCCATCGTTCAAAGTGAATGGGCAACGAGTTAAGCATTACTACCCGAATGGTGCTCCCGAGGAAGTGGAGCGTGTCGCACTAATTTTCTCCCAATAAATCCAAAAGAAGTCGAGCCGTCGACTGAAAAACAGGCGCTAAATGGGAGGCACCCCATTGTTGCTCATTTTCTGTCATTTTTTTTTCTTTCTTGTTCTCGTTTTCGCTTTTTCGTGCATTTTATATTTTAGGGTTCAACATCTCTATCTCACCCATTTAAATTTTCGTTTTTGCAGGTTTTAGGTGTCCCGGATCGCGATCCAGGTATGTCGGATCACGATCTGGGGTGTTTTTCCAGTAGCAGCCAATTTTGGGCCCGGATCGCGATCCAGGTATGTCGGATCGCGATCTGGGGTGTTTTTCCAGTAGCAGCCAATTTTGGGCCCGGATCGCGATCCAGGTATGTCGGATCGCGATCTGGGGTGATTTTCCAGAAACCACCAATTTTGGGCCCGGATCGCGATCCAGGTAAGTCGGATCGCGATCTGGGACGTTTTTCCAGAAACTGCGATTTTAAGGGCCGGATCGCGATCCAGGTAAGGCGGATCGCGATCTGGGACGTTTTTCCAGAAACTGCAAGGTAAGCCTCCAGATCGCGATCCGGGTATTTTGGATCGCGATCTGGGGTCGAAAAACAGTACAAAATTCACAAACCCCCTTTCATTTTCTTATTCTCCCTTTTCTAATTCCAAACCCTAACCCTCCCCAATTTCAAAATCTTCAATTTCTTTCATCAAAAGCACATCAATCACACACTTGATCATCACAAATTCACGATTTGCACATTTATTCCAAGAATTTGTGGGTGAAGCTTCAAGAAAAGGTAAATTTTCAATCTAGTCTTAATTTTTTATTTTCTTCAATTCTTTCGAATTTCCCCAAAATTTCATGTCTTTTTCCCCTTGTTTGTTAATTGTGTATGCTAGTACGTGATTTTGTACTAGGTGTTGGGATTCAAAACATGAATTTGCGGGTGAACCAATGTTTAGATATAGGAATTGCCCTATTGTTCTTAATTTCGAAATGAAGGATAAACTAAAAATTTGAATGACTTGGGTTGATTGTTTTGCTACCTAATGTTGTATGTAGTGGTGGATTCTCACTTGGGTGTTGTGATTGATGTAGGAGGGATAGGTACCGAACAACCGGTGGAAATCAAAAGGCTTACCAAGTTGGGCACGCCAAGTGTTCGACAAAATTCCCGAACGAACTTCCAAAGGCTTTCGACCCTCCATCTCGCACAAATTCGAACGAAATGACGTCGCCGGCCAAGAAACTCTTAAAAACGGGCGAGACCACCAAGAAGGCCCAACCAAATGTCAAGGAAAAGGCTCCGGCAAAGGGAAAAGCACCACCAAAGAAAAAGGCAACTTCTCAAGGCAAGGGAGGCCAAGAAGGCACTTCAAGCACACCACCACCATCCGAGATGCCGGTAGAGCAACAAACCCCACGCAAGGGAAACGTGCAACTTGAGATGGGCTCCCGTGCTAATCAACACACCATCCTTGACCACGTAGTCCTCGAACCGGGAGATGAGTTTTTGTACGTGAACGTCGAGGCCAAAAGAGAATTCATACGTCGCCACAGCCGACCGTTTGTTCCAGAAAGGGAATTGGATATCTATGGCATGGAAAAAGAATCGATCAGAACAAACTTTGATCGTCGAAAATGGGAGTTCTTGGCCAAACGACCGGAGGACTACAACGAGAATCTTGTGAGGCTTTTCTATGCCAATGCCGGTTTTCACGATGGGCCGGTGGTCGTTCTTCGTGACAAAGAGGTGCGCTGTGACGCCGCTACAATCAACGATTTTTTCCACATACCTGAAGTCCCGACCGAGCCGTTTCAACAATTGAAGATGGCAACGACCTATGAGGAGCTGATTCAGACTCTTTGCCCTAGGGGTTCGAAGTGGAAAAAAGGAGAGCACTGGTTCCGTCGGGGGGAACTTTCAAGAGAAGCAAAGGTATGGATGTACTTCGTCAGTAGCCGGCTCATGCCCACAAAGTCGACGGCCAAGACCTATGCCCCACGTCTTACACTGATGTATGCCATTATGAAGAGGACACCTGTGAATGTGGGCGCGGTAATACACGCTGAGATCCGACGATGCTTAGGTGATACCTCTCTAGGTCTGATGTTCCCTTCCCTCATCACTACACTGTGTGATCGTGCTGGGGTCCCCACATACGCCGATGACCGGCTCACCAGGTCACCACAGCCTATCTTCCCTTACCACAAGCTCCAGCCAGCGAGTGGGCCCCTAGGCGAGGGCGACTCAGACTTACCAGATGCTGGTCCCTCAGGTGTTCATGCAGCTCGACCAGAACAAAGGGGCAGAAGAGACAGACAAGAAGCAGAACCACAGCTCCCGGAGTATGTCGGCCAATGGATGGATGTTATGGAGGAAAATGTGGGATGGTTCAAGAAAATGATGAAGGCCATGGCTGCGGCGCTTCAGTGCAGGACCGATGACATTGTCGAGCCCAGGCCGTTCCCACCACGGCCTCGATATGACGGAGCATCAACCTCCGCTGCCGACGAACCAGCACAAGCGGCAGCCACTACACTGGTGGCGCAGGCCTGGGAGGAGCACGAGCGGGGACGGCAGGAAGAGGAGGGAGGAGCCAACGAGGACGATCAAGACAACTAGGGGACGTTGTGTTTTCTATCCCTTTTATTTTTTTTTCTGCTTTTGAGCATAGGGACTATGCTAGAATTTAAGTTTGAGGGTGATTGGTGTGTGTTGAACCTGTTTGTGTTTTTGTTCGTTTGTTTTGGGATAAGTCGTTGGATTGATATTTCGTTTACGATGTATCTTTGCTAGACTTTGTTTTTTTATTTTTATTTTATTTATCTTATTTTGATTTGGTCTTTTGCATGCATATCATATAATTTAGTCTCGTTTATGTATTTCGATTTCCGTAATTGTGTTATGTTTGTCACATGCATTTCATTTAGGATCGAGTGTAAGTTGCATTTCCGGATTCTATTGAAGCAAAGCAATTAATGAATTAGTAGATGGGCTAGTTGATTTTAAAATTGAAATTATGGATAACCGACTAATTATAGATGTATCTTCCGACTGCGTTTTTGCAACTTGTGTGGATAGCCTTTCGAATCCTTTCCGATTAAGCTTGAGCGCACTTTTCTGAGGGGTATAATAGCCTGAGGTTTGGGGGGCGAGTTAGAATTGAATTATGTGTTCACGATTTCCAGTTGTTGGCTAAAAGTTCTATCAATGGTCTTTACGTTTTTATTTTATGTTCGATGTTAAAAAAAAAAAAAAAAAAAAAAAAAAAGAATAATTTGTGGTATTGTTGTGATTCACGCTCTGATTTCCCCGCCTTTCTGACTCGAGCTTAACCCGTTGGGTGCACCTCGTCGCCTAAGTCTCTCGAGCTGTCGAGCTTGGGGGTTTCTTGGACTAAAGTTCGATAAATGGGTCAGGGAGATAACACAGTGGTGTCGGGCCTTGCACGAGTCACGATTATGCCCGTTTCAAAAAAAAAAATGAAAAAAAAAAAAAAAAAGTTGTGATGAAAATCACCAAAAATATTATTGCTGTCATTTCTTTTATTGAATAAATAGACCTACTTATGCCCAACTCGAGTTTTTGAATTTCTGAATCAAAACTTACTTTTTCACCCACATTTCTACTCAAAACCCTCGGTAATTGTGTTTATTGTTTAATTACGGATTCTTGAGTCTATCTTTCATTTTGGTGTAGAAACAACTAATTGCGTCGGTAAGAAAGTCGAATACCTTAAGCCGTATGCCATTCTAAGATTTTAGGTTATCTAGCTCGTTTCATCTTTGGAATTAATTGCAATGCTTTGACCAATCCGGCAACTTTGTGGGTGTGTTGTCTGAAAACCCTCACGAGACACAACTCGTCCTTTGGGGGTACCCAGGGGTTCAACGGCTTGTTGCATACGCTAAATGCAATCGTGTTTCCCTACGTTAGTGGCCTAGTTTAGTTTGTTGTTTTTATTTCATTTTCGTTGTAGTTTCGTTTTGATTTACTCGGGACGAGTAAAGATCTAAGTTTGAGGGTGTGATAAGTGGTCGTTTTGCACGATTTTTGCTTATCAAATCTTCGAGTTTTGGTCTTCGTTCGTCCGAGTTTCGGCTTTATTTGTATATATTATTGCGTTTCTTGTTTTATTTCCTTTTTTAGGTTTTGTTAGCTTTTGTTGCCAAGTCGAAGCCATTTGGAAGCGAAACCGATTTTGAAGCCGAGAAAGTGGTCATTAAGACCCAGATCGCGATCCAGGAAAGTCGGATCGCGATCTGGATGCAAATTCCAGTAGCGAGCAAGTCCAGACCCAGATCGCGATCCAGGAAAGTCGGATCGCGATCTGGTGATAAATTCCAGTAGCATCGGGATTTTGGGGCAGATCGCGATCCGCACTTCCTGGATCGCGATCTGGGTGGCGGTTCACGTTTTTTCGAGAAGCCAGATCGCGATCCGACTTTATGGGATCGCGATCTGGCACGATTTTCGAGGGCAGATATTTTAGAAAGTGAAGCTTCTTGAGGAAGCTTTGCAATTTACTATAAATAGAAGCAAGCCCTCACCCTTCGTTCTACTTCGACTTTTTACGGTTTTCGACAGTTCTTCGCGGGAATCATCAACGGGGGTTCCGACTTGGGTTTTTCTTACGCAATTTCTTTACGTTTTGTTCTTCATTTCCTTTGTACATCCTTTTGATACTATGTTTGTTATGAACTAAGAACATTTTCTTCTAGGGAATGAAGCCTTGTATATATTGATTTCGATCGTCGTTTCTGTTATCTATTTGTCGTGTTTTGAATTCGTTTATGTTTTCCTGTATTAAATGCTTCTGATTGTGTTGATCAGCTCTCAGATTGATAGTAAATAGGAATGAACTCGAGAGAGGATTTCTTGTTTGAAGTTAGGAAAACATAGCTCGGGGTGTGGAAACGGAGACGTGATGCACTTCGGGTAGCCCTTAAGGACTTGACCTAAATGCTCTCTTAATAGCAGGTTCTGAACGGAGACGTCGGACCTGTGGGTAGACTCTAACTACACTGGAGACGGGGGTTAGAGTACTTTAGCGTCTGGGTTAACGAATAGGAATGTGGCGTTAGATAACGGATTTGTAGATCGTTGTTGATTATATATAGGTGGATTTGGCCCTAGAAGTCCCCTTTAAATCGAAGTCCCCCCGCGTTGAGTTGTCGTACTTTATTTACGTATATTCCATATTTGCATGTTTACGATCTTGCATGCTTTTAAATTAGGGTTTATCACCAATCCACTTATTTACGATCGGCTAGATAATATAACGATAATATAATTACACTACTCAGCATTTGAATCTACAAGGTCCCTGTGGATCGATATCCGGAACCACTGTTCTGCAAAATGCGATACCGTATACTTGCGGTAATTTATACGTGAGGAAAACGCGTATCATCATGTTCACAAAAAAACACATTTGGTCCCTCATGTTTCAATAATTCAACATTTTTTGGTCGTTTCCATCAATACACTGTTACTCCGTTAGTGAAGGCAGTCATGGATCGAACACGCTTGATTCCATTAGTTTTAACGAAAAATTGACGGAGGATTAAAAGTATTGAATTTTTGAAACATAAGGTACCAAATGTGTTTTTTGTGAACATGGGGATCAAATGTAAAATCGGTGCAAACTTGAGGGGCAAAAACTGTATTTTTCCCATAATAAATATGGTTATAAATAAGAAAAAACAGTTGTGAATGACTAAGATTGATTATAAATATTGCGGTTAAATAACTTCTTAAATTTTATTTACTATTGTTATTGATGCATTTTATTAGTATAAGTTATAACATGATTTAACCATAGTCAATTTTGGAGAAGAAATTGTAAAACTTACTCAAATTTGCACCGTTTTCACATTTGGTCCCCTTTGTGCACAAAAACACATTTAGTCCCTCACGTTACAATAATTTAACGTTTTTGATCATTTCCATCAATTTACCGTTAGTCTGTCAATTAAGTCATTGATGGGTATAGGCTTGATTCAATTAGTTTTAATGGAAAATTGACGGAAATGACTAAAAGTGTTGAATATTTGATAAATAAGGGACCAAATGTGAAATCGGTGCTAATTTGAGGGACTAAAATTGTATTTTCCCTAAAAAACACAATAATATAATAAGTAAATAAATGATAATGTATATTACTTATTTTTAGTAATATAACTTTAATGTCAATGACGTGTTAATTAGCATACTAAAAATTATGTTAAAAGTTGTTTTTTTTCTTGGTTATCGTAATTATTTTATACATTAAATATCAACAATGGTTTTTCTTTAGAGTTACATTTCAAGAGTTTTCCAATGATCTTGATATTACAGGCATATAGTGTATATGTAAAATTTTATTTAAAATAAATCCTCTTGTTTTAAGTTAAGCCTTAAATACCTAAAGTAATTTTAAATATTAAATTAGTTCTTATATAATTTTTATTACTTAGATTCCACAAATATGAAAATATAATAGTGTAAGCTCAAACTAATTCCTATTTACTAATACATGTAATGATATTTATGTTATGTTATATTAAAAGTATGATCATCTTTTCATATATTATAATTTACTTCAGAAGTAAAAGTTTATTTTCTTAAATTTTTAAAGAAAAAATATTTCACATAGAACTCATAATAGAGTTTTTCAATGACATATCATAAACATGATCAATATGAATGTTCATGTAAAAAAAGTTTAGTTGTGTATTAGAAACATAATGTACTTTTGATTTTCAAATCTGTGAACTTTACATTGACATGTCAAATTAATTAAGGAATATTTAAAAATAAATACGCATATAAGAAATATGTCTGGAAATAAGAAAAAATAGTCGTGAATGACTGAGATTGACTATAAATTAAATATTAAGCTTAAAATCTACGTATCTTTTTTTATTAAAATTGTCATTTTACTTAATATTAATTTTATGGGAAAATTATTTAATTGTTTAGAAAAATATTTGATTCTTATCTTATTAATAAAAGTAAGGTTGCTCTTAATAAACTCTTGAGATTTAATGGCATCATTGATTTACAGTTAATTTACTGAGACCTGTTATGGGTGATACAGAAGAAGATCTGTCAAACTTCTACATTAACTGGGATAAGATAAATATAGAACCATAATACATAAAAACATAAAATTAAATTAATAAATATGGCAAATAAAAGTTTATGGATGGGGGATTATCATCAATGCATATAGCAAAACATCAAAATGAAATGATAATTAAAACTTCAGTTTTGTCGTTTAAATTGAACTTTACTTTGTATTAATTTTACTTTAATCTCGTGCATCGCATAGGCCAAAAATCTAGTGTATAAAATAAAAGGTAAGTTCCAAATAATACGTAACATAAATTATTTTCTAAAATAATTTTTTTATAATTTCAACTCCGGGTCAAATTGCAAATACCACGAAATAACGGGCCAGAAATACAAAATCTGAAACCGCGTTCATGGCCATGTTTCCCTAATCCACGTTCATGGAAGGGCACATTATAAATAAATCCATCAATAATGAGTACTTATTTCATAAAGGGGTCCAGACAAAATACTTTTTTACAAAAAAGTCCACACATAGTCCAAAGGTTAAAAGACTAAAATAGCCCCGCACATTTTAATATGCTCCAATTTCATCCCTTAGTTTAATTTAACTTCAATTTGACCAGGGGTCCAGACAATAACTCTTTTACAAAAAAGTCCACACATAGTTTAGAGGTTTGTAAAAAACTAAAATAGCCCCTCACGTTTTAATATGCTCCAATTTCATCATTTAATTTAACTTCAATTTGACCCTAAATTTTAAAAATTATTCAATTTTGACCCAAAATATAATTTTGAGTACGATTTCGTCCTCCGTCTCCGTTGACCGCCGATCTCCGGTGGCACTGACTTTTACTTTTTTTTGTTTTCTTTTTTTTCTTTAACATCTTTTTGCCCCCGTTTAAACAAAAATATTGTTATGGTTGATAGTAATATTAACCATGTTACTGTTAAACACAATAATATTTACTACAATTTAACACAATAATATTGCTATATTAATATCTAGCACAGTATTATTAACACAACAAAAGTCATTATTATTGTGTTATAGAGTGATAATAATATGTTGACCTTCAACAAAGGTAAACATAATAAAAGGCCAAAAGAATATATTGATATGGTTGACAGTAATATTATTGTAACAACAATATTATTACCGTCAAACACACTAATATTATTGTGTTTACGGGAATATTACAATAGTAGATATTAATATTATTACGTTACTCCGTCAACAACTGATAATATTGATGTGGTTGACAGCAATGTTTTCAAAACCGGACCGGACATTGAACCGGACAAGTAACTGGGTCATGGTTGGACCGGTCCAACCGAGGTCCGACCGGGTTTTTGTATTTTTTTATTTTTAATTATTTATATATAATTTTTATAATAACTATTATGCAAAAATATATAGAAAATTAACTATTCTTCACATATATTCAAAAGTAAATTGATAATTCTATTTCATTTACCATATACGCCTTTATAAATAATAATTGTTTTATATATTAATAAAAGTTAAGTAAATAAATAACAAATAAAATAAAAAACTACAATAACACTTTTATTCAATTATTAAATATACCCTAAAGACCTAATACTGGTTTGTGAATACACTACATCACTACCAATTACCGCCGCCATCCACGTTCTTCTCTCTATCTGTACAAATTTGTTTTTTTTTTTTTCTTTTTTCTCTTTCTTTCTCAAATGCTTCCCCACCACGATATCTAATATCACGTATTAATCTTCTACGAGAGCTCCTTCAACAATACAAACATCGAAGAGAGGTATAAAGATTTACAATTTCTTCTCAGTTTTTTTTTTTTTTTGTGTTTGCACAGACCGGTTTTTGAGACCGGTTTTCGCCGGTTTTCTTCGGTTCAACCGGGATTTCCGCGGTTCACGGACCATTGAACCGGGTTTTATGACATTCCGGGTATTGAAGTTCAACCGGACCGGACTAGCTACCGGTTCGCGGTTGAACCGGTCGGACCGGCCGGTCCGGTCCGGTTTTCAAAACATTGGTTGACAGTAATATTATTAGGTTTACAGTTATTTTAACACAACAAAAGTCATTATTATTGTGTAATAAAGTAATATTAATATGTTGACCTTCAACAAAGGTAAATATAATAAAAAGCCAAAATAATTAATATTGATGTGGTTGACAGTAATATTATTGTAACAACAGTAATATTATCGTCAACTACAGTAATATTATTGTGTTTACAGTAATATTATAATAGTAGGCATTAATATTATTACGTTACTCCATCAACAACTCAAACAAAACAAAAAAACCCAAAACATAATAATATTGATGTGGTTAACAGTAATATTATTGTGTTTACAGTTATTTTATTGTCAACGAAAGTAATATAATTACGTTGACTTGTCAACAAATCAAACAAAAAAATGTCGATGACTCTAATTGTACTGTCAACGACAGTACAATTACATAAATGTACTGTCAACGACAGTACAATCACGTTAATATACTATCAACGGTAGTATAATTACGTTAATGTACACTGAGTGACGGTATAATTACTGTTAATGATAGTAAAATTACGGTCGGTGTTTAGCGGAGGGGTAAAAACGCGCAAAAAAAAAAAAAAAAAAAAAAAAAAAAAAAAAAAAACCGTTTAAAAAAAAGTCAAAATTAGATTTTTGTGATAAAAATTGATTAAATTGAGGTTACAACTAAGAATTAGTTATCCTTTATTTATAATATACATTAAAGGGATGACTTTATTAGCAAAGTGATATAACCATTTAATCTAAAATAATAAAAATGGTTGGTCAAATACTTATGCACAAAAATTCTTCATGGAGTATTAATTATTTAGTTAAACACTATTTAGTAAGTTATTTAAAATCGGGGTAATATGCTAAGAGCCCCTCAAATCAAACTTAATTTGAACTAAATGACAACCTTAAATTTAATCTTTTAATTAAATCTCTATTTTCAAATAATATATGAGCCACATCCTTTAATTTTTTTTAATCCCTAGTTTGCCCTTATACCCTAAATATAATATCTATATTCATGCACGTTTCTCCAACTTATCAGATCTATTTCTCTTATTTTCTTTTCTCTCTGCTTCTCTCTTGTTCTCTCCCTCTCGTTTTTTCCCTCTCTCAATCTCTATCTCTCCACATCTCTCTCGCCGTTCAGTAATGGTTGGGCTGGTGACAGCGGCTATGGACGGTGGCTATGGTCGGTGGGCTATGGTAGCGGAGAACAACAGATCTGCAAATTCCGACGGTGGATCGAGAAGATTTGGTGGAGGCGCCAGCGGCGGGTGGAGGCAGCGGCGGCGGGTGGAGGCGGTGGCGGCGAGTGGAGGCGGGTGGAAGGCGTGGTGGGGGTTGTACGGGCGGGGCTGTAATTATGGTTGATATGTTATGGAAAGTATTTTTTTGACTAATCAATTGAATCTAATTTCCTTGTGTTTTGAAAGTTTTGCTTGATTTGGGTTGTTCAAATGCCAGATCTAGGTTTTCCGAAAGTTGGTAGGAGACTATAGTTGCGGCGGCTGCGAGCGTGGGTTGCTAGGGTTGGCGACGACTGCGTTGGCTGCTAGGGTTTGCGACGGCTAGGAGTTTTTTGTGGCTAGGGTTTGGTAGTAAAGCATAGTACACTGTAATAATGAAATTTTTATAATAGTGTATAAAATGCTAAATTGAATAACGATAAAAAGGAAGACAACGGATATTCTGAAGAAAAAAAATATTAGATGAAAATATGAAAATATTAAATGCATAATAAATAAAATGATAAATGCAGTATGGAATTTACTTAATGAATTTTTCGAATTTACAAGTAATCAAATATTATCATATCGACAAATTTTAAGAAATAAAGACATAACTAATACTAATCTTAAGTATTTAAATATATTTTAGTTCATTAATTTCATTAATTATATTTCCATTCATTATTATACAACATATATTATTTTTCACTTTTTTCCAATAATTTTTTTTTTAGTTACCTCTCATTTTTTTATGATCCAATAATTATTAGATTGGTATGTTTATTAGTTTTTAAATTTTTAAATATAAAATATTTGATGTTTAGGGGTAAGTGTTATAAATAATACTTTATGGGGTAAGTGTTATGTGGGTTATACTTAAGGGATGCAAAGTGTATTTAACTCAAAATCAAATATTAGTTATTTAAAACCCTCAACGGTTCCTAAGGAATTGGTAAAAAACAAACCACATTGAATGAAAAAGTCTTCCTAAAGACTTGGTAAATAGCAAACCACGTTGAATCAAAAATTACATGCGAAATTAACTGGCTAACATAGAAATTTCAACACTACAAAATATATATATATATAGGTAACTCAAAGCTCTGTGTAGTAAACCCTAAAACTAACCAAAACGTTGGAAAAAAAAAAAAAGAAACACATACATGGCAGCATCAAATATTCCGCGAGAGATAATCGAAATTATACTGTCAAAATTACCATCTGTTAAACCACTTCTTCGATTCAAAACAGTTTCAAAGTCATGGAATACTTTAATCTCCGATCTTGTATTCATTCAAACTCATCTCCATTCCTTGAAAACCTCCCCGGATAATCTCTTTCTAAGTAGATATAAAAAGAGCGCCAATAGCGGGTTTCCTATGGTTAAATTCGAAGGTGGAAAAGTCGATGCCGGAGTAATATTCGTGGAGAATATTCCCAACAGCTACAACGCAATACTATGCGAATGCAACGGCGTGCTACTCTTGACCAGGTACGATTACGACGAATACGCGCTGTGGAATCCATCAACTCGTGAGACATTTCCCATAAATTACCATGGTGAGTTTAGTGGAAGTTACATTCTGGATTACGGGGTTTGTTACGACCAAATAACGGCCGATTTCAAGGTTGTCTTTGTTTCCCTAACCGAATACGAAATCTATTCGTGTAATAAAAATTCTTGGACGAAGAAGAATTTCAGAACGGACTACTATAACGTTGCTGGTACGGGTTCGGGTATATTCCTCGATG
Source organism: Erythranthe guttata (assembly GCF_000504015.1). Next base: position 239,994 of record NW_012193621.1, read on the forward strand.
GAGCTACCTACTGGATTTTCGGGGAGGGCAGTCATACTTCAGGTATACAGTTAGTGTATTTCGATCCAAGAACCGACGAGATCAAGAGGTTGCAAAAGCCCAAACAACTAAGTGACGACGACAAATATCAGTTGATTCGCATGGATACTTTTAGAGGAAGCCTATGTTTGTACTGCTACAACAATCAAGAGGAAAGTGTTCAAATATGGATTAAAGAAAAGGGAATCGATTTAGGGTATACTAATTGGAAGGAGTTTATAACCGTTAGGGATTTTAAGCCTCCGTATATGTGGACCCCACTATGTTTCGTGGAAAATAAGGTTGTCATTCAAGAAGAGCGTAACAAGTTTGTGTGCTATAGCACTAATGAGAAAACGGTTGAAGAGTGCTTTGTAGACATTGATGTAAATTGCGGTAGATACATTCCATATCGGAATACTCTCTATTTTCCAATTCGTGTCAAGATGAGGACGAAGACGGATAAAGCATGTCAGATGCAGACATTGTTTCTTTCTTTTCTTTTTTTCTTTTTTTTGTTTTTTTTTGTTTTTTTTTTCGAATAAAACTTGAATTTCATTAAGAAACTGAATCAACGAGTACAAATTTCAATATACTCTCCGGCTAGAAGAAATAGCGTATCTAGCTAATGCTAAAGAGTGTGCCAAATTATTTGCTTCCCTATAAATGTGACGAGCTTCGAAACAGCTGAGCTTTGTACGTAGTAATTAATCGAAATAGTAATCGAAAGACTCTGATATTATCGACCCATCTTAATATTTCTCCAAAAAACGAGGGTTTCACCTTAAGAAATTATAAATCTAGCTAATAAAAAAAATTGGTTGCATATTCTATGACTTTCTAGGGATAAATATGTGTTTAGTTTTTCATATTATTGGTACCAAGGTTAGATGTCTAATGAAAAAATATTTTTTTTCTTTCAAAAGTTAATTCAAAATATTAGTTTCTAGTTCATAGAAATTAATATGCTGGTACCAAATATATTTTTTTTTCATTTTCGCTAATTTTTTTTTTTACAAAACCTGTTTTTCAATTTTGTAATTCTTTTTTTATTTCTTTTTTGTTTGTAATCGATATTTTTATTGTACCGAAATGACTACATGTAACTATAGTCGACTTGTCATTCGTAGTAATGTTCTTGTTTTTTACACCAAAGTTATGGTCGACCAATTATGTACACACCCCAATATCACCAATTATAAAAGAAAAAGATTTATCAACGCCAACAACATAATTCACAAAATTTAAATATTTATATCATAAATCATATTATAACCAACAAAAACACATCAAAAACACAATCACACGCATATGTTACTAGATGTTACTAAGTTCCGGGGTGGTAAGTTGGTACAAGGTCCTAGGATCGAATCCTGACAGCCGCAGTGTGGGAATTTCAACTCCAATGAGGGTAGGTTCCTTGTGGGCACCAAGTCCTGGTCCGCTACCCTAACGGGCCGTTGAGTTACCATAATTTACATTCCTCCATCAAATACGCCCTGTGGGCAAGGAATTTTGTCTTTTGGTACAAGATGTTACTATGTATAACTACTATATATAACTATATGTTATTATATATAACTACTATATATCCACTATAAGTTACTATATACTACTACATATATAACTAGATATTTGTAGTCATGTGTAGTCTGCTGCACATTTACAGTGGGTGTTGCCGATGTCCTCCACACCAAAGTGCAAACTCTTATCACCATATTATGCAAACAATTGCTCCAAACCTAAACAAAGATACCCGAAAAACGAGAATTAAATAGCCATCAATTGAGCAATTGTTAAGAACATGATAAGGTGAAGGAACCAATATTATGAAGAGAAAAGGCCAACAGCGGTGGCGGGAAAAATATTATGAGAAAAAAAATTCAACATAAAAATAAATAAATAAAAAGTCAATGTCGGAGATCGGCGGGAGAAAAGTTCAGTAAAAAAATTATTTTTTGAAGAAAAAAAAATAATTCAAAAAATTGTGAAAATGGAGGTTGACATGATATATTTATTAATTTGAGATATTATGGAGGAAATTGATGTAAATTATCTTCTGAGAGGTATTTTAGGCAAGAAACAAGGGATGAGATTTTTTGTATAACTGAATTTTGTCATATGAGTGCAAATAAGTCTTACTCCTTATAGTTAATTATTCTCCCTAAAATGGGTTTCTGGTGGCATTTTGTCCATTCAAAATTTAAAGATAATGAAGAGCGATGATAATTTCTATTCTTTTACACGTTTTAATTGATAACTGAAAATGTGATCAAACATGAACAATCATACATATCTGGTGGACCTTTGTTGGATGGTGGCCACAAAATTTTCATTGATGAAAGTTTCTCTTACAACTGCATTTATATCATTTATGAGTTTTTATGATTAGGGTAAAAAGGACTTGTAGCAAGTTTTCCCATTATACAATAGCAGTATATATGTACCGTACCAAATTTCTCAAGCAAGAACAAGGTGAAATACACATTGCAAATGGAACTAAATGCTTCTCTACTTGCCATAATCATCTTGCTATCTACATATATAGTCTTCAACATTTCCAACAAATTGTGATCAAGAAAAATAAGCAAAAGCTTCCTCCGGGCCC
>NW_012193621.1:244243-269866 GCF_000504015.1 Erythranthe guttata
TATATCTATATATATATATATATATATATATATATATATATATATATATATATACATATATATATATATATATATATATACATATATATATATATATACATATATATATATATATACATATATATATATATATATATATATATATATATATCCCGAATAAGCAAGAGAATTTGTTTCAATGGTTACCTATGTAGCACAGAAACTTCATCTTGTTAACGTTTCCGTGTTTCGGAAACGTTTCGTGTCGGTAACTGGAAGAAACCTGCCATACACCTTTAAAATACAAATGTTGCATTAGTTACTTGCTTTACTATTTTCCATATTTGCCTTTCATTAAGAGAGTAACTATTAAAGATAGTATAAGTTGGAGGGCAATTTAGTCTTATTACAGACTATTTCCTAAAATCAATACATATTTATTAGTTATCTTAATACATGTGTGCGAATAACTTAAACAACAGCGCGAATACTGTGGATGGTACAACGTGGGACATTTTATTACATTTAACTTTAGATTGACAAAAACTTTAGGTTGACAAAAACTAGCTGATCGAAATGACTAAAAAACCCCTATGTATAGAAATTACCTATGTGAAACTCCAGCGGAATCTGCACACCCATCAAGTAGCACAACCGGCATCTTTTTTGCCCTCCGAGTTTAGAGCCGTGCATTAATACTATCGATACTCGTCGAACTCGCAAACGAGGTGTCTCCGGCCAATTGGGGTAATTTTTTACCGCGGGTACCTTGAGTACAAAGGTAAGACAAAGACTGCACCCATGAAACCAGAGCCGGTTTACGTATAACGTCATCAGATTCCGCAATTTGTTGATACAGTTGATTTAGAAGCATGTTCTGCCCGTTTTGTGGTAGTTGCACCATTAGCTGCGCTAATGACTTCATCAAACTCGGTAGTACCTGCAACAACCACACCCTCGTTTTTACCGAAACCGAACGCCAATATTATATCTAATATATGAAATAAGAAAGTAGTCGCACCTGTATATCAACTAGGGCGAGTAACCGTAAAAGAAGATCTAGAATCTTCTTAGAAGATTCCAACTCTCCTTCCCAATTCTTCCACAAATCACTGTCGTCGATGCTGACTGTACTGCACATGCTACTGGCTTTCTCGACTAGACTTTGAATGCAATAAAATATAGATGGACTACCTGCAGGGAGATGTCTAACGAGAGCAATAACGCCAGAAGCCATCCCTTCAAACGGTGTAATCTCGGGATATCCCTGTAATAAATATTTAAAAATTTAACCAAAGGACAATCTTGAAACAATCAATCAATTCAGACAAGCTTATATGGTTTTACGAGAATCACTACCTCTAACGACCTCTGTATGTAATAGAACACGAGCTGCTCTTTCAGTTCAGTTCTTTCTTCCGGACAAGGATCTTTTCCGGATGATATGAAAGCTACAAATACGGAATGTGCATATCTCGCGACTTTTCCTTTCGGGTGTCCCGTGTATCTAATAAAATGAATGTAAGGTAAACCAACTATAATAACTTAAAAAAAAAATCCATTCGTGTTGATTTTTCAAATATTCGATATTTAATGAAATGAATGACGTAGGATACAGGAACATAGTGGGGGCCACGACCTTCTTAAACACAGAAGCGGGTAATCGATCAACACAAGTTGGAATTACGCGCATGTAAAATATTATACGAGCAGTCTGCACTTCGTCAACTGACCAAAGATGCTCCGATTTTGTCAAGATAGAAGAACCTGCAAAACACGTATTTAGATTTAGATGGGAAGATAAAAAAGATTACCGCATAGTTGAAGGTTTTACCGTACCGTCATTATTAATCAAATCATTGTAGGAAGGTATAGATTCCACGAACGCGACGCAAGCTGATTCGCTCTCCTGAACGCTCACAATAACAGCTCTAATCGTATCCATGTACTCCGCCAAACGCATCCTTCGGAAATATTCCATGCAAGAGAACGAAATCAATATCCTAACCGATGTTTGTAATTGAGTTTCTTGGTTTAGTAGCCTCTGCTTCGTAACTCCCAATGCGAAAACCACAACCATAAGGAAAGCCGACTCGGCAATTTTCTCTATCTCGCTAATTACCATATCGCCCCTGCCCGCAAGCATCAACCTTGCCTGCCGATGCCACAAGTAAACATCTCGACAGTAATCCCACATGATATTCTCCACTGTACTCCGACTATTTTCGTCGGCCGATGCATATTGATTGCAGAAGACACCAGTTATCGCGCCTGCGTCCTTAAATATGAAGCTACTTTGATGATCTTTAATTTCGTCAAGTACTGTTGCCCAATTTTCTTCGGGAAATTTAAGAATTTTATTATAGATACGCTGCAAAGGGAAGACTTCAGTCACTAATGCCAAAGCAAGTGATACGAGAAGAGAAGGTTTGTACGAGACTGAACCACTCCGAGCCAAAGCTAGTGCTATAAATCGCAGAAGAAGCACTTGATGTATATTGAAGTCGAAACTATTAGTTCTAGAAAGTACCAAGTCACTTGCAACAGTCTCAATTCGATCTTCCGCCGATTTCTTAACGTGCATAAAACCACTTGATCCGGACCTATTAACTGACCTTAAGACTCCAGCTGAAAACATGACCACAGCAAATGAAGAATGAGTCTTTTCGACGTTTTCCAAAATCTCTCTCGTAAAATCGATTTTTTCCAAGGAACGTAAGTTCAAGGAATTAGATACAACCCACTCAACAAGATGCAGTAGCATAAGTCCTTGAGAAATGCCTGCCGGCCCACCTTCTCGACCCCAAATATTCAATAAAATATCTAGAATTTTTTTGAAACGTACGTTCACAGAGGAGGAGAGAGCATAACCAGCCCCTGCGAGAGTAAGGGAAGCTAGCTCATCGGAAAAGAAAAGAATTCTGTGTTCTTCTTCGAGTAAATTCCAGAGCAACTCCAAACAGAGGATCTTGGATTTATCAGATGCGGAATTTTGGAACGAAAAGGCGCCGAGGAGGAGAATCCCTTCAGAAAAGAAAATTGAGTTTTTTTCGATATGAGATCGGTTAGAGAAAACGTGCAACAGAGCATCGATAGCAGAATCAAGAACCGAAGAGGTTTGCCTTGATTTCCTCACCCAAATGTAGAGGAGCCTAAAGAAAAGGGGATAAGATTCGTGCGGGAGAGAGAGAGTTTGCGAAGATAAAATCGAAACTAAAAGCTTTGCCTGTGGATCTGCAACGTGAAGAGCAGCTTGAGAACTAACGAGGATCTTCAAGGCTTGAAAGTGACGAGCATCGAAGGACTGATGTTGAATTGAATCTCTAAGGTTAGCCCATGCTTGGATGATTGCTTGAGCCGATGAAGAAGAAGAAGACGGCGCCGAACTATTCTTGTTGCTTTTGATGATTGAAACGCTCTTTAACCATTCTTCGAGGAAGAAAGACTGAAACTGCTTTGCCATTCTTCAATACTGCAGTAAGAAGTAAATTTACAAAATCGATACACAAATTTATATTATTTTCCTAATAGATTTTCGCACAAAAAGCTCGTAAGCAAGTTCTGTTTAGAATTCTAAAAAGCATCTCTATTTGATCCCCCGAACATAAGAATAGAAGACAAAACACAAAATCTATCATCAAAACATGTGTATGATTATGTTCTGGCACGCAAATTATTTGATGAGGAGCCTTTAAAAGCAACTTCATTTTTCTCTGTCTACATTCGGAAATGTCCAAGGAAAGCTTCAGATGGATGACCGTTTGATGTAAATGAAAGAAAAAAATTACAAAGAAATTTAAAGATAAAAAATTAGTATCTTAAAATAATCGTTTTGCAACTCCATTAAGCTAAGGAGATAAATAAATAAATAAATAAATAAATAAAAATCAGATGAATAGAAAAAAAAAATTTCATGATGCTAAGTGGCGAACAATCCATGCCTAATGCATCAAATTAATCTTTATTCACATGTTCAAATTCAGCTAGAAACTTCACCTAGAAACTTCACAATTGACTTGTTACTCCCATCAATAGCACTAGATCAAATTTATAAAGCACGAAGAAGGATTCAAATAAGAAATTTCCTGAAGTTAAATCACAAATATTTCCTCCTTCCCCATGGATTTTTTTTTTCGTGAATTTGCAATGTTTTCTTTCACAATAACCTGCCTGAATCACTGCCTGAGTAAATGTACTCCGACTGAAAACTATTGATCAAATCATTTATTTGGTTTACATATTTCATAATTTACTACAATTTGGATCGTGCCTTCGGCAAAACCTATCCATAGAACCCCAAACCAAGCTAACCAATTCAGATTCTGTTTTTACCCGGAAAAATTCTGTGTTTTACCGGTTTGGTAACCGATAATTTACTGAAAAAAAATGATTCATCGATTCCAAAGTGCAAACCTTGTCGTTAAAACCCGAATACCTCATTCACCCTGTTTTCCAAATTATGTGATTAGCAAAAACAAAAACTAAAAACTAATTCATTTCATCAAACACAACCAGCACTAATCCCATTCGAGAAGTCAATACATAATTGTTGAGAACTATAATTTGGGTAGATAGTTACATAACCATAGCAAATTGTGGGGGTTTTTTCGTTTTTTTAAGAAATACAATTGTTTCCAATTTTCTGGTCATGGCAGAAGAGCGTGATATTAAGCTCACAAGTGAAAAAATCGAATAGATAAAATTTACCTAATTCCAAATTACGATTTGGATTCAGATAATCGAGTGATGGAGGATGGAGGACTGCCGGAGTAGCGCCGCCGCATTGGTAAGACGGAAGGATTGACAGTGGTGTGAGCGGTGAATATAGAGAGAGAAACAGTGGAGTGAGGGAGAAATGAGCGCTTGGCTATTTCCACTCATCAAATTTCTCACCTCCATTCTTATCATTTTACATATTCCCAAATATACCCTTTAATTACTCACTGCAACCGGGTTATTGGCACTTTGCTCCTTCAAATTAAATTCGTGTGCCACTTTGCATTCTTAAATTGAAAATTTAGCAGAATGCACCCTACAATAACACTTTATTTGGCACTTTGCGCACTCATTAACCTTTTAGCGAAACAACTGACATGTTATGTGTTTGTTTGTGGGATTTTGAAATGGGTAAATTTTTCTAATTTTATTTTTTTTCAGAAATTTAAAAATAGTTCATCATCTAATAATTTGATTCATCGTTTTACACTATCAGCATCTAAAGAACAAATAAATCAGGTGTTGTGAAAATATGTAGCTGGTTGATTCAGAAGAAGAAAGAAGAAAAAAATATCATCATCATCATCTTTTTTCTTTTTTTTTTTTATTTAACTTTAATTGAACTACAAATCGAGACATTATATTTATTGTTTATGTACACAGAACAACATAGGCTATGTTTGTTTACGTTTTCAAATTATTTTCGTTCTTTCCCCAAAATAAAATTATCTTTCTAAAATATTTTCAAAAACTTTCCCCAAAAAAAATTCAAATTTTTCTCTCACCAACAAACATGATTTGACTGCTACAGTGAAAACTGTCTTCACTAAAATCACTTTATCCTTCAAATTCTCTTCCAAAATACATTTTTCCAACACCTTCTAGACATGATTTGACTTGCTACAGTACAAATTGTCTCCTCTCAAAACACAAACAAACTTTATTTTATTTTCAAATTATTCCCCCAAAACATCTTACTCCAGAATAAAATGAAAATGGAAGTCTAAAAGCTTACCAAACATAGGCATAGAATTTTAGTTGCGCCTTAGAATATCAGCTTGATCATAATTCATAAAATTTAAAATGGCCGGAGTCACATACCTTGCTTTCAAATTATGAATGGCAAAATTTCCTTTAGACTATAAGATGAATAACAAAGTTTCCCTCTTGATTCTTTGTTTATTTTATTGAAAGTACTTTTTCTTTTGAATAGATTATTGAAAGTACTTTGGTTTTGTTTTCAAATATTCTACTTTTTTTAACACGAGGAAAATGGGTGATATAATTTAGAATATGTGTGAAATGATGAATTATATTATTTGATGATAAAGATTTTCAATTTTTTGGAAAACTTAAAAGAAAAAAAACTTGAACTCGAGTTTTTCGAGCTCGAGCTTTCTTTTAGTTGTTCGTGAGCTCACGAACCTTATTTTTTATTTTTATTTTTTATATATATGTTTTATTTAAATAATGTATAATAATATAAATATATAGAAATAATATAAAAATAACATATAAATATTAAAAAATGTATGTAATTACAGGTTATAGTTCATTTTTTTTTGTAAGCTAAACACATTTAATAAAAAAAAATTCATAAAAAAAACACCCAACATGAGCTTGGGCTCGAGATCGAGTATGTCAAAACCAGTGTTTTAAATATCGGGCGAGGCGGCCGATTAATCGGTCTTCAAGGCGGAGGCGGTCCCAAACCTTTACGAAATCAATTTTTTGCATGTGAGGCGGGTTTAGGCGGTCTGTGGCTGTCTGAGGCGGTCAAACCTGTAAGACGGGTCAAACTCGGTGGCAAAAATCAGCAAAAAATCGGTCAAAAATCGTTTTTTTTTAATTCAAAATAAAAGTTGGGATTTTAATAAAAAAAAATGAGTTTATGATTTATTTTGTTTATGTTAACTGTTATTGTTAAAGAACTAATGATGTATGCCAGAAATGTTCAAGAATAAATGTAAATTCAAAAAAATTGCCTTTTTATTTATATTTTATAAGGATATTTATGCATTATGATCTTATATTATTATTAAACTTTTATTATGTTATTAGGATATGTACATGATGGAGATATAACTATGTTTAAATATTATTTTATGTATGTGTTGAGTATTTATAAATAATATTTAGAAATATTATTTATAACAGGTCATCTCGTCTCGTTCACACGCCTAGTCGGGGTTGGCGCTACTACGGGAAGAAGATGATCTGTGCAACTTACTAATTTCTTTTTTGTTTTTAATTATTATTATTATAATATATATTATTTGCATTTGTTGGTTAAAAATTGTATTATTATTAACTATTTTGATTTATTTATTTATTTAAATTTTTTATATATATATAAGTCATAGATGAACTTTTTGTTTTTTGAAAAATTAAAAAAAAATTACTAAGCTTCAACTCCAACTAAATAAACTAAAATGTATTGAAAAATATAAATTAATAAATAAAATAGATAGAAATGAATATGCTCAAATAAACTATAGACTTCTCTACAAAATATGTAAAAAAAAAAAAACAAAGTTAAAATTATATTCTTTTCTAGCCCCCAAATTATTTTAAATTTCAATTTTAGCCCCAAAATAGTGTTTTCCAATGTACATTTTATTCACTTTGGATCAATACGACCAAAAGCAGAATCAGGTAAAAGATTAGGGACGAAAAATGTAATTCTACCGTAAATTTCCGCACCTACAATAGAAAACAGAAACCATTATAGGCTCCTCCTCCAATGTTCATCTACACTACAGTAAGTAGCGTCAGTATCTATGAATTTCAAAATAAAGCACTATCAACACATTCGAGCGCTAAAACCGCCCATTTGTACATACTTCCTCTACATTTTGAATTTTCAAAAATTGAATCCCCCATTAAATTACTCCCAATCCAACTTCATATCTATTAACACCCATTCTCTCTCTCTCTCTCTCTCTCTCTCTCTCTCTCTCTCTCACACACACACACGCACACACGCACACTAATGGGCTGTGTTTCATCCGCCCTTCTCAACCGAGACGAAGAATTCTCCCAAATCGGCGGTTTCAGCCACCACATTGTGTCCCTCACCTCCACCCCTCACCTCCACCACCTACGGTTTCTTGACCCTCGATCCACCGCCGCCCCCGCCCGCCGCACCTCCGCCGCGGCTGAAACTCGGCTCGCTCCTCTCCACCCCACTCTCCGAACCCGATCCCGATCCCGAGACGATCAACTCATGGGACCTCATGGCGGGGCTCGTCGACTCCGACAATGCCCCCAGCTTCCGTTTCTCCACGCCGAAACCCTCGGAAACTCCGAACCTCGTAATCAGTGACAATTACGCCTCGTTAAAAAGTTTTCTCGACGGTTTCGAAACGATCTGCCCGCCCAACGGGGGCGAGAACAAAGTCGTACTCTACAGTACAAGCTTGAGGGGAGTGAGAAAGACTTTCGAGGAATGCAACTCCGTAAGATCCGCGATCCAGGGGCTCGGCATTTCGGTTAGCGAGAGGGATATTTCGATGGATCGAGGGTTTCGGGATGAGTTAACCGAGTTGATGAAGAAGACGACAAAGAATAAGAATCGAAAGGGGGCCGAATCATCGAATGTCGTTGAAACGACGCCCCCAAGGCTGTTTGTGAAAGGCAGGTACATAGGTGGATTTGAGGAGGTGATGAAGATAGTGGAGGAGGGGTATATTGGTAAATTGCTCGAGGGTTTGCCGATGATTAAAGGGGGTTATAATAATGTTTGTGAGGGGTGCGGTGGCGTTGGGTTCTTGCCGTGTTTTACGTGTTACGGGAGTTGTAAGATGACGGTAATAATAAACGAGCAAGTGAATAAGAAGAAGAAGAAGAACAAGAGTGTTGTTGTAAAGTGTAGTGATTGTAACGAGAATGGTTTGGTGATTTGTCCCATTTGTGCTTGAGCTCTATATGTTTATATATAAATTATAATTGCCGTAAAATTCGTAGCGGCCTAATTTCGTGTTTATGCGTTGCTTGAAAGATTCTTTCGTGTTCAAGTAAATTTAAAGGAAATATAGTGAATGGATCTAAAAGTGAGATTCAACATCTAAGAATGCTGTATCCATGACACATTTAGAATGTTATGAGAAAAAATAATGTATGTTAATACTGCCGAATATGACTATATTTGACTCGATTGTGTCATAATATGTCTGGATACTAATGTCAATAACAGAAAACATCATAGTATACTAATGTCAATTATATCCAACACTTCAAAAAATATTGAAAATCGTACGATAAGATCAAATACAATTACACACATACATTAATCCATGTGACTAAGAGTTGATTCTCTTCAATTGGTATGCTGTTTGCCCATCTTCTTCAACATTATCAGGTTTTGACACCAGAACCGAATTTCTTAAAAAAAAAACAAAGAAAATATCTCTTCGTAGTTTCCTATATACAATTACATATAATACACATAGTAAAAAAATCAATATATACTGCATAGAGTATATAATTGAGTATATATGATACATATACATATAGTTGGTTCGTAAAATTGTGCATTCTTCGTCATCAGAAATAGATCTAGTCGACTCCTTGTCATCAGAGGGAAATCTAAGCGACTTTTACTGCATTGGGTCGGTTTTGGGCTGGGTTTGTCTAAACCCGTGACTCGATCGGTAAAATATATATAAAACTCAGACCCGCCCCAACCAGGTTCAACTTAGACCCAGACCCATCCCAACCCATACCCGAATTAAACGGTTCTGACCCCTCAGATCCGTTAATATAAAAAAAAAAGTTTATTATTTTTTAACTTTCATAATATTTTGCTTCTATAGTTTAACAAAATAATCTAAAAATTAAAATACAATATTTTAAAATACGTCTACAAGTGATATAAAGTGAATAATAAAATTATATAATTAATTATATTTAATTTCTAGGATAAGTAAAGTTCAAAAGGCAAGACGGCTAGCGGTGGTCGACAAGTGATAAATTTTACTTATGAGAAATGAGATTCAAAAAAATGAAATGGTGAAAAATGGGTAAATAAGAATAGACACGATGAAAATTGTTAATTTAATAAATAAAATCATAAATTATTTTATATATAAGACGCGTAACCCGATCCAGAATCATTTAACTTACCCAGATCTACCCCAAACGGGTTGGTTTCAGTTCTAAGAACTGACAAACCCGTACACATTGCCATCCCTAAAAATAGGATGCGTGTTATAATAAAAAGGTAGCCATCCCTAAAACTAGGGTGCGTGTTACCCTCCAACAATAAAATAGGGAATAATAATTTCAAAGGGATCTCACTAATTAAAACTAGGATTTGGGTGTATACTTTTTTTTTTAAAAGTCAACGGTGTTTAATTCTAAATATTTCCTATTCTATGGGTATTGCATATTACCCTTTTTTTTGTGCTTGAAAGTTGTTTTTAGAGCATCTTCCAATGTCATCACTATTTTTTCACCAACTCCTATTTTTTGTGGTGAAAAAATAGGTTTATCTCCCACCCTTAGCACACCATTCTACGATTTCACTACTTTTGGTGAAAAAATAGTGTATTTAGTCTCCCACCAATTCCATCAGATTTTACATCAAATAATAAAATAATAATATTTCACCATTTTCCTATTTATAGAAAATAGCATTTGGTTTGGTCTCCCATGGTATTTTACCAAATATATCACAAAACTATAAATTTAATGTTAATTATAATTTTAGCCTATTTTAATTTAAAAAATATTGATTATAGATCCGATTATAAGTAAAAAAATTATTAATTATATAATTTTAAAATTGTGATAAATTTCAAAAAAACTATTGAAACATGAATGAAAATCAACGTAAATTATTATACATATAATAAAATCACACATAAACATAATTTCATAACTTAATGCATAAAAATATTACAACAAGATTAATAATAAATATATTTATTGTTTAAACATATAACTTATTAGAGCCAAACATATGTTTATTTATTTAATAATAATAATAATAATAATAATAATAATAATAATAATAATAATAATAATAATAATAATAATAATAATAATAATAATAATAATAATTGTTATTATTATTATTATTATTATTATTATTATTATTATTATTATTATTATTATTATTATTTTCTAGTAATATACTAATATATTTTCTATAAATATATTCATATACTAATATACTAATATATTTATATATTATCATATTCATTAATTAACACTAATATATTTTCTATAAATATGTTTATAAATTGATAATCACATAAAATTAGCTAATATAATAATTTTATATGCTAATTATAAAATGGTGTTAATTACACCAAATCCTATTTTAATTTCTATATTTGATAGGAAAAATAGGATTTGGTGAAAAAAATAGTAAAATGGTGGAAGGGTGGGAGATGTAAATTTCTTCACCAAAAAATTTGGTGAAAATATAGGATTTAGTAATATGGTGATATAGGTTTTGACCACAATGGGAGACTAAAACCAAATCATCATAATTTTAGTTGTAATGGCGATTTAGGGATTTGGGCTGGGAGGTTAAAAACACCTAAATTAGGTGTAAAATATAGGAAATGGTATAGGGTGGAAGATGCCCTTAGCTACTTGTCTTATAGCGAACTATAAATTGAGGTCTTCTTCTTTATTGTTCTCTTCTAATATATATGTGCCAATATAAAATTAAATCAAGAGTATATTGTTCACCACAAATTTTATGTCTGTAAAAATAAATTACTAAGACATGAAAAACAGAGACAAATAAAAATTATTAACCAAGAGAAAATGAGTTACAATATTTGATAATTCCTCTGATTTTTCTTCTAAATTTAATTCTTCTTTGATTTTTCTTCTAAATTTAATTCAAATGTCGAAACTTGTTCTTGAATTGAAGATTGATTTTCTCCATAATTTGGGGAAGAAAGTATGAATATCTAAAAATTGATTTGAGAATTTCTAGGCCTTGTAGATTAATTGGTGCCATAATGAAGATGTAGAACATCCGATATTGTTGTTCTTCGTCGTGGCTAGAGCTTGAGATTTTGAGATTTTCGGGTACTGTTGAATGTAGATTTTAGAATTGTGATAGAAGAGTCTTTGTGGTGTTACCATATGAATATAGTTAACCTCTTAGGAATACAATAATTTAGTCTTGAATAATAGAATCGTAATACACGCGGAAGCGGGTTATGATTAAACTACCATCCCAGGTTAGTAATCCGAATTATTTACTTGCATAATTGAGGGAATTGGGGGATCGATAATCACATAGGCGGAAGATAAAATCCTAGGCTAGTTTAATTTGATTAAATCTTCGTTTTTATTTGTTTCTTGCTTTTGTCCTTTTAATTTTCTTTAGTTAATTTAGTATAATTGTTTATCTTTGGACTGTGTAGGGTGGGTTTGATAGCAATTAGTAGAATTTAGCGTCTATGATTAGATAATTAAATATTCTATGTGGGATCGATACTTGGACTTAAAAATCCACTTTATTACTTGTACGATACGTGCACTTGCGTGTAGGTATAACCACCAACAGGTACTTGATGGATGTATTCCTTGCTTGATGTGTTGTATAATTGTGTTAATATTACTGTGATAGAGAGTTATATAGAACTCTAGTATAGTTAATATTCCTGTGATAAATAGTAATGTAGTTAATATAACTGTCAACCATAACAATATTGATGTTTAAACGGGACAAAAAGATGCTAAAGTAAAACATACTTCTTAAAAAAATTGAAAAAGTCAACGTCGGAGACCGGCGGAAAAATCAGGAGAAAAATCAACGGCGACGACTTGCGAAATTGTACTCAAATTTAAGTTTTGAGTCAAAATTGAATAATTTGTGAAATTTGGGTCAAATTGAGGTTAAATGAAATTAAATGATGAAATCGGAGCATATTAAAATGTGAGGGGATATTTTAAGTCCTTTATACATATCTGGACAATGTGTGGATTTTTTTAAAAGAGTTTTTTGTCAGGACTCATTTATGAATAAGGTGGTATTTGCAAACGTTTTTTGAAAGTGATTATGAGCTTCTCTTTTTTTTGCTCATAATCTGTTTTCAGGTGTTTGCAAAATCAACTTTTGCTTTTGCTTCTCTAAAAATAATCTGCTTTAAGATATTTTTTTAAAAGCACCTCTAACTCTGCTTTTTATATTTAAGTTCATTTTCCGGAATATTTGCAAACACCCTCAACTTTTAGAAATAAACACTTAAAACTAACTTAACTCACAATCACTAACTTTTGATTTTAAATAATTATTTGCAAACACCACCTAAGTATGGGATAATGAGCTTATTTGTAATGGAGCGTTAATTAAATTCTTCACAATTAATTAAGGGGTTTTTGGCACTTTGCACCCTTGAATTACACCATTTTGGCACTTTGCACCCTTAAATAGTAAAATTGACAGATTGCACCCTTTAAACATAAATTGTTTGGCACTTTGCACCCCAAGTCATTCTTGGCTTAGAAAAAATTACCTGCAACTTGTTGAAAACTTGAAAGATGGGCAAATTCGCAATTCTCTATTTATCTATCATCTTCCCCCAATTCTTAATCATCGTTCCACCATTTTTAAATTTCGTACTATTTATAAAAAAAATCCTAAATTCTTCTTACCCGTTTCTATTTGCCATAATATGTAAATTCTGAACTAAAACTCAAGAATGGTAGGAATATATAGACAATAGTCCGATAACACACCTTCAACAAATCAAGTTTTATTCCATGGTAAAGCTATTTTTTTTTAATAATTTTGCAGATCCAAACTATTCAATGAGAGCACAAAAATATTTCCATTATGAAACTAATATGCACCACCTTTCTACCACCAAATAACCTTCTCAGTAGCTTTATTTTGTCATTTGACTATTAAAAAAAAAAATATTGAGGGTTCGGCCTAAAATTTCAAGTTGCATTATTTTTCATACTCCAAAGAAAAGAAAAAAAAATGATTTACTATTATTGTTTAGTGTTTATACCGATTTTACCATTGAAAGAAATGGCTAAAAAGATTTTAGGATTTTTTTGATTGAAGGGACGAAAGATAAAATGATGGAACAGTGATTACGATTTGAGGGAAGAGGATAGATAATAAAGAAATGATGAATTTGCCCATCTTCCAGGTTTCCGGCAAGTTGCAGGTAAGTTTTCTAAGCCAAAAGTGATTTGGGGTGCAATGTGCCAAACCATTTATGTTTAAAGGGTGCAATCTGCCAATTTTACAATTTAAGGGTGCAAAGTGCCAAAATGGTGTAATTTAAGAGTGCAAAGTGCCAAAAACCCATTAATTAAGAGTTTAATCCCACTTTTCACCATTAAAATGTAGCATTTTGGCAGTTTACACCTTGGAAAAAAATAATATCACGTTGCACCATCGAAACACAATAAATCACTCACAATAATGCACCCGGAGTTGAATTTTTACAATTTCATTTGCTATTGTTTTTTTCCAGGGTACAAAATAACAAATTAAATTGTTATTTTTTCTACCCCCAACCTAGTTTCAAGTGTGCAAAATACGACGCAGTGAGTTATTTAATTTTAAAACTATATTTTCTCAAAAAAAAAAGTTCTTCTTACTAATTATTCGACGGAGGATCTTTTCATGTGATTAATGAAAATATTTGGTAGAAATCTTTGTAAGAAAATATAATTTTCAAATAGCTTAATAACATAATAGCATAAGGAATATTATCGTAAAGTATATATTTGTGATAAAAAAAATATAATTTAAGAATATTTATGAGTTGTATCCTTTTTCAATATGTAATTTTGAAATAGGCTTGGGGGAATTAATTGACTCTAAAAAAATGATTCGACATTTGGAATCCTAAAAACCACAACTAAAAAAATCGTTAGGGGTGCTCTCAGAAGGATTTATTGTGATTTGAGGATACAAACTGCTAAAGAGCTATATTTCAAGTGGGGGTTATTGTGCATAAGTCCCCAACCAAGCATCTTAATTATTCTAGGTTTAGGGGCTATACCTCTTTGACTAATAAGCTCATCCCTTTAATATTTATTACAAATAAAGGAAACATTCATATACATGTCAATATTACCCTCACCCATTTATACCTACTTCTTAATTGTAACCCCAATTTAATCAATTTTGTCTACAAAATCCAATTTTGACTTTTTTTGGAGCATAATTTAATATGCTCCAATTTCATCCTTAACTTAATTTAATATCAATTTGACCCCAAATTTAACAAATTATTCAATTTTGACCCAAAACTATTTTTTTTAAAAATTTTTTTTTTCAAAAAATATTTTGCCGCCGGATTCCGACGTTCACTTTAAATTTTTTTCTTTCTTTTGGATTTTTTCGCCGGTCTCCGGCGTTGACTTTTTTTTTTCTTTTCTTTTCTTCCGGATTTTTTCGCCGGTTTCCGGCGTTGACCGATTGTCTCCGGCGTTGATTTTTTTTAGTGTTTTTTGAAGTATTTTTTTTACGTCTGCCGCTAAACGTTGACCGTAATTGTGCTGTCACTGACAGTAAATTAACGTAATTATACTGTAATGATAGTTAATTAACGTAATTGTACTACCGTTGACAATACATTTATGTAATTGTGCTGCCGTTGACAGTAAATTAATGTAATATTAATATTATTTATTTTTTATTTTGTTTGATTTGTTGACAAGTCAACGTAATTATATTACTGTCGTTGACAGTAAAATAACTGTAATCACAATAATATTACTGTCAACAACATCAATATTATTATTTTTTTGGGTTTTTTGTTTTGTTTGAGTTATTCACGGAGTAACATAATAATATTACTGTCTATTATTTTAATATTACTGTAAACACAATAATATTATTGTGGTTGACAGTAATATTACTGTTGTTATAGTAATATTGCTGTCAACCACATCAATATTATTATTTTGTTTGGATTTTTTGTTTGTTTGAGTTATTCACGGAGCAACGTAATAATATTATTGTCTATTATTGTAATATTACTTTGGTTGACGGTAATATTACAGTTGTTATAGTAATATTACTGTCACTCACAGTAATATTAATTATTTTATTTTTTTATTATGTTTACATTTGTTGAACGGTCAACATAGTAATATTACTCTATTACACAATAATAATGAGTTTTGTTGTGTTAATATTACTGTGCTAGAGATTAATATAGCAATATTACTGTGTTAAAGTAGTTTAGTTAATTTTATCGTGTTTAACAGTAATATAGTTAATATTACTGTCAATCACAACAATATTGCTGTTTAAACGAAAAAAAAAGTTACACAAAGAAAAAAAAGAAGAAAAAAAAGAAAAAAAAATCGAAAAAGTCAACTCCGGAGACCGGCGAAAAAATCTGGAAGAAAAAAAATAATTGAAAAGCCAGAATCCGGCGGGAAAAAAAAGTTTATGAAATTTTATTTTTTTTTGAAAAAAAAAGTTTTGGGTCAAAATTGAATAATTTGTGAAATTTGGGGTCAAATTGAGATTAAATTAAGTTAATGATGAAATTGGAGCATATTAAAGTATGCTCCAAAAAAAGTCAAAATTAAATTTTTATGGTCAAAATTGGATTTTTGTGGACAAAAGTGATTAAATTGGGGTTACAATTAAGAATTGGGTATAAAGGGTTGAGGGTAATATTGACATATACATAAATGTTTCCTTTATTTATTATAAATATTAAATGGATGGACTTATTAGTGAAAGAGATATAGTCCCTAAACCTAGAATAATAAACATGCTTGGTTGGGGACTTATGCACAAAAACCCCTTATTTTAGTCCTTTACAAAAATCTGAACCATGTGTGGACTTATTGGTAAATGATTTTTTTGTATGGACTTAATGGGCTTATTTGCAATGACCTCTTTCAAGAGCGCAAAATCAGTTAGGTTATTATTGCACGTTGGGCTGGGCCATAAAGAAGAAGCCGAAAATCATGTTACACAGTAAAACCTAGGTATATATACCTCTAGAAGTAGAAACCCTAAAACAAAAGAACACATCATTTAAAAAAAAAATCATGGCAAGAAAATTAGCGAAAACATCACCATTAAATATTCCGCCGGAATCACCATCAAATATTCCGCCGGAGATAATTGAAATTATACTGTTAAAATTATCATCAGTTAAATCTCTTCTTCGATTCAAAGCAGTATCAAAGTCATGGAATACTTTAATCTCCGATCCTTTATTTATTCAAAATCATCTCCAATCGTCGAATAACTCTTCGGATAATCTCTTCTTAATGAGGTTTACAAATTATAGCGGTAAAGGGTTTTGTTTGGTTAAATTAGAAGGTCAAGATTTCGACACGGAAGCAATATTGAAGAGTCCGTATGGTTGCAACATGATATTATGCGAATGTAACGGCGTCCTACTTGTGGGCGACTCTACGTACAAGTGCAGCAGAAAATATGTGTTGTGGAATCCATCAACTCGAAAGGAGATATATTTTGACTGCCCGTGTGCATTATTTGATAAAGATGAGATGTTGAATCCCGGGATATGTTACGATCCGATAACAGGTGATTTCAAGGTCGTTCTTATCGGTAGTGGGTCCTACGCAATATATTCGTGCAAGAACAATTCTTGGACGGAAAAGAAATTAGGAATCCGATACACAGGCACCACTTGTCATGGAATCTTCGTTGACGGAGCTACCTATTGGCGGCTATTTCACTACAATGAAAATAATGCGGAATTGTTGTATTTCGATCCGAGAACCGACGAGCTCAAGACGTTGCAAAAGCCTGAACAAGTGAAATATGATGGTGGTTCGGTATTTATTGGGGTGGCTTGTTTGAGAGGTAACTTGTGTTTGTACGTCACCACGAGAGATTTCGGGGCACAGAAAATTCAAATTTGGATAAAGGAAAAGGGCATTCGTTTGGGGGAGAATCCTAATTGGAAAGAGTTGATAACCATTACCGAGAATGTGCCGACTCGGACATTGTGGTTTAAACCCTTATGTTTCGTCGGAAATGAGATTTTAATTCAATCCGTTTTTACGGGGTTTCTCTACTATAGCCCTTCTGAAAAGACGTTTGAAGTATTCGATAAGAGTTGCACGAATCGAGTCATTCCATTTCGAAATAGTCTGTATTTCTAAAAGCTCGAGGATTTTTAATTCCAGTTTTCGTTTTTATTTTTTATTTTTTTTCAAATTGAACTGAAATTAGTTTTTCACTTCCAAGAAAAAATTAGAGTTTTTTTTTCTTTTTTTTTTTTCCCTTCGAAAAGTGCTAATTTCGATATATACAATCTGTCTCATCATATTCACCGCTGGTCTTGTAACATACAAAAGTTACAAGGCTGTTGCCATATCCATTGTTTCTGATCATTATCATCCAAAAAAAAAATTAAGTGATTGAACTATTACATAATTTGTACAATCATATTTTTATATAACTTAAAAGAGTTTAATGTAATTAGCTTAGTTAAAATTTATAAATATTTACTTGTCTTGTCTTGTGTTTTTTTTTTACGAATAATTCTTAAACAAAAAAAAAGGGGGAGCTGCTGTTGGATTCCCATATTTTTTTAGCAAACACCATTACAAAATCATGGTTCGCCATTTGGTGCGTGTGTTGTAAGGCCACCTTTTTTTTTGAAGAACAAGAATTTATTTAAACATAAACCGCCAAATCGTTAGGAAGCAAAACACCTTCCGTACAATGAGAAATATGCCTCGTGGCAAGTAAGTGGGCTAAAACATTACCCTTACTTCTAATGAATGAGAAAAAAAAAACGTATGACACCTCACCAAGATTGAGGGCGTTGATAACTTCTAAGCAATCACCTTCGATGACAACGGAGGTCCATCTTTTTGAAATCGCGAATTTCATCGCCTCTAGCACTGCTCGGGCATCACACTCTGTTGGAGATGGGCGACCTGGAAGCTTCGTAACTGCCCAAGCAAGATACGAACCGCTATGGTCCCTAGCCACCAAGGAAACCGTGAATGGCTTACCTTGTGGGAGAGTCGCGTCAACATTAAGTTTAATACATCCTGGTCTTTGTGCAGCCCACACCGAGGATAGAGAAGCCTATTGAGTAGGGGAGAGCCGTTCCATGTGTTGCTGATAGTCTGCCAAAAAAGCTGCACACCAACTCACTGATATGTCATCCATGTTAGCATTACCATTGTGCAACAAATTGTTCCTCATGCCCCAACTTTTCCATGCAACCACCATGGCCAGATTGAAAATGTCCAAAGACAGGGTACGACGGAGCAACGATAGCCATCCCCAGAAGGTCATTCGTCGATCAAACGGGTTGAGAGAAAACGGAGGGGCTGACCACATGCCATGCAGCTCGGCAAGAGATTGCATGCACGAGAGATTCTTCAGATACTCCACAATGAAAGCACAAAGGAGATGGAATCATTTTTCTTCGTTTAGGCTCAACACATGTGGAAAGTGATTTCAAGCACGCTCTTCAAATGAAATTTCGAATTTTGGGTGGCAGCGGGAGGTGCCAAATGAAATATTCTTGATAGGATTCACCACTACTCGATCCCACATTATGTGGGTTTTTTCTACTCCTGGAATAGAGATCGTACATCGCGCACGAGCGAACTGAGAACTTGCCATTCTTCGAGTAGTGTCAAACCCAACGATCTGTCGAGTTGACGCTACCAATCAGAATGCTAAGGATGCGATCCCGGTCAATTGGCCAAAAAGTGTTGTCCACCAGCGGAAAGTTCCAAGAGCGGGAATTCGTATCAATTAAATCCGCCACATTGTCCGGGAAGGCTGTGTCAATTGGCCTAGAAGAAAGGATTCGAAAATTGGAGCTATCGGGAATCCAAGGATCGCCCCATATTGCCGTAGAGTCGCCATTCCCAATTCTTCGTCGAATTCCCACCAAGACCAAGGGCCGAGCTTTGAGGAGGTTCCGCCAAGTCGTCAAAGGCCGAAAACCGATCACTGCGGTCATCACATTCCCCGAAGGGTTGTAAGGCCACCTTATTGGGCCAATGTTTTGGTCCACTCAGTTCATATTATTT
This sequence comes from Erythranthe guttata, assembly GCF_000504015.1. Next base: position 263,936 of record NW_012193621.1, read on the forward strand.
AGCTCATTCATCTTAAATCTGAAATTTTAAATGTCATTTCAATTTTGTGAATATCATTTTGACTGTTAATATGATTTTGACCATTTTCTAGTTTGATTTGAGATCAAAAACAAAAATTGTAGTTTTTTGAGTTAACTTCTAATTCAACTTGAATCAGCTAGATTGAATGTAAGATGACAAGGTTATGAAAGAATGAGTTATGTTTTAAAATTTAGATAACTCTAAACAACAAATTTGTAGGCAATATTCATTGTTTCATTCATATCTTTCTCTTCCAACATTCAATCTTGGTGATTCAAGTTGGATTACAAAGTTAACTAAAAAAATTACAAATACGCTATTTTGAATTTTGCCATTGGCACTTTACGAATAAGTCCATCAATGGGTACTTATTCATAAAGGGGTCAAGACAAAAAACTCTTTTACAAGACAATCCACACATGGTTCAAACGTTTGTAAAAGACTAAAATAGCCCCTCATATTTTAATATGTTCCAATTTCATCATTTAATTCAATCTAACCTTAATTTGACCCCAAATTCCACAAATTATTCAATTTTGATCGAAAACACAATTTTATGGACAATTTCGTCCGTCGGCGCCGTTGACTGCCGGTATCCGACTTTGACTTTTTTTTTCTTCCTGATTTTTCCGCCGGTTTCTGGCGTTGACTTTTCCGAATATTTGTTTTAACATCTTTTTGCCCCCGTTTAAACAACAATATTGTTGTGGTTGACAGTAATATTAACTATATTACTGTTAAACACAGTAAAATTAACTATACTGCAGTTTAACACAGTATAATATTGCTATATTAACACAACAAAATTCATTATTATTGTATAACAGTGTAATATTAATATGTTGACCGTTCAACAAAGGTAAACATAATAAAACCCCAAAAAATTAATATTACTGTGGCTCAGCCTCGACATTGATAAAACACTTTGCCATTTCGACATTAATAAAGCACTTAGTCATTTCGACATTAACAAAAGCCATAGTAATATTAATTATTTTGGCTTTTAATTATGTTTACCTTTGTTGAACGGTCAACATATTAATATTACTCTATTACACAATAATAATGACTTTTGTTGAATTAATATTATTGTGCTAGAGATTAATATATCAATATTACTGTGTTAAACTGTAGTATAATTAATATTAATGTGTTTAACAGTAACATAGTTAATATTGTTGTGTTTAACAATAAGATAATTAATATTACTGTCAACCACAACAAAATCATTTCTAAACGTGGGCAAAAAGATGTTAAAGAAAAAAGAAAAAAATCGAAAAAGTCAATTCCGGAGACCGGCATTGACCGCCGGTCCACGCCGGAAACCGGCAGAAAAATCAGGAAAAAGAAAATAAAAATAAAAAAATCGAAAAAGTCAACGCCAGAGACTGACGAAAAAATGAGAAAGAAAAAAAAGAAAGTCAACGCCGGAGACCGCGGTCAACGTCGGAGACGGACAAAATTGTGTTATGGGTCAAAATTGAATAATTTATGAAATTTGTGGTCAAATTGACGTTAAATTAAATTACATGATGAAATTTGAACGTACTTAAATGTGAAAGACTATTTTAGTCTTTTACAAACTTCTTGACAATATGTGGAATTTTTTGTGAAAGATTTTTTTGTCTAAACCCCTTTATGAATAAGTAGCCATTAATGGATTTATTCATAAAGTGTCTTATTGAAATTTAGTGTAAACAAATTACTTCAAAAAAAATAAAAATAAAAAAAATAAAAAAAAATGTGACTAATAAATACTTAATTAATCCAATCTCATATAATTTAAATTAGGGTTAAATACAAAAACTAATTTAAATTTTCGTCAGATTTTGGAAAAAATATAACAATAGGGGTTTTTGTTTTTATGTGTTTTACAAGGCGATATGTTATACAAAGTCCGTATTACAGAGTGTTTTTATATTTAACCCTTTAAATTATTAAAAAAAAACAAAAAGCAAAAGAACTAGGGGGAAAGTACAGATAAATCCCTAATCCAAAACTCAAAACACAGATCAGTCCCTAGGTAGTTTCCCCAAGTAATTCAGTCCATATTCACGCGTCTGACATGCAGATCAGTCCCTAATGTGAATTTTATATATTTTATTATATTCTCTCTCTTCTTTTTCACTCTCACCCTTTTCTCTCTCCTCCTTTTCTCTCTCTTCATTTTCTCGATCTCTCTTCATCTTCTTTTTTTTTCTTCTCTTTCTTCATTTCTATCTGCTCTCTTTCTTCTCTATTTCTTCTCTCTTTCTCTCCTCTGGTTTCCTCTTTTTCCGAAGAAAAAATCACTGTAAAACCCACCCACCCCACAATGGCTACAAATGATGTATCTAATGATGTACCCACTGTGATTCTTGGAAGTTGTCGATACAAGCATCTGATAATGAAGATGAGTGTGGTCGACATTGTCGTGATCCGCAAAGATGAAGCTAATTCGCGTGGAAAGAGGGTTCGCACCGATGGCTGGTAGGTCTCCATCTTTTTCTGTACTGCTGAAATGCATTTCTTTATGGTTGTTAATTATTGTGATACATAGTATAAAATATGGCACGTAATAGTATCATGCTAATATAAATATGGTATGGACGTATGGTACTTACAGTACGTAATCGTTGTTCGTATAGTATGCGTGATAGGTAAATTTGGTACTGTTGGTGGGAAAACATAGTATCATATAATGGGGAAGATAGTACGTAACCTTCATCTGAATAGTATGGGTGATAGGTAAATTTGGTACTGTTGGTGGGAAAACATAGTATAATATAATGGGGAAGACAGTACGTAACCATTATTCGGATACGTACAAACAGGTATATCAATTCACGATTAACCCAATTCCCTCGTTTGATGAGGACTTTGACTTGTACGATGCGTGTAATGCTCCGCCCGATGTCTTTGTTAATGCAGCTGATTGAGAACTCGACCGGGACGTAGAAAGACAAAAAGAATTCCTTCACAAGTGCAGTTCGGGTTTTACTGTTGCCCACACCATGGCTACTCCCATTGGTGTGAACCATTTGAAGTTGGGCAAACTTTTTCCAACTCAAATCGTGAAGAAAATGAAGCTACAAGTGCGTCGATGAACCAAGTCCATCGAGAAAGTGAAGTGAAGAATTGCAATTCTGAAGGTGGAGTAGTTCATAGTTTGATAGTGTTGAATCTAGTAATATTTGCAGTCTACATGCTATGAAAAACCTATGTACTGTTGTTTAATTAGTGAACATAAGAGTACAATGTATAAGCTGGTAAAGTTAGGGTTATTCGTGAATATAGTACGCTTTGTTCACCAAATAAGTACAATGTATAAGCTGGTAAAGTTCGGGTTATTCGTGAATATAGTACACTTTGTTCACCAAATAAGTACAATGTATAAGCTGGTAAAGTTCGGGTTATTCGTGAATATAGTACGCTTTATTCACCAAATAAGTACAATGTATAAGCTGGTAAAGTTTGGGTTATTCGTGAATATAGTACGTTTTATTCACCAAATAAGTACAATGTATAAGCTGGTAAAGTTTGGGTTATTCGTGAATATAGTACGCTTTATTCACCAAATAAGTACAATGTATAAGCTGGTAAAGTTTGGGTTATTCGTGAATATAGTACGCTTTGTTCATCAAGTAAGTACAATGAATACACATGTGAAGTACAAGTGATTCGTGACTATAGTACGCTTTGTTCACTGATAAAGTATATGTTTGTCATTCATATAGTATTGTTACACTCTATATATTATTGTCGGGCCAATGCATCCATATGATCGCATTTGAAGACACAACTCTTCAGTTTAAGACTATTAAGAATGAATGGAGACAATGTGGGAGTTGATCAATATCGATTATGGTAACAATTGAGGAAAATATTAGTTTTACACTTGAGCATTGTAGGCTTGTATGAATATATTGTATAGTATATGAGTATCATGTATGACATTCAACATATTTATGGGATCTTGTATTCCAAACGCACCAATAATGCTCACCTACCTTAAAATAATCATCTAAAACATAATTTATGCATCTCCCGTACTTATTGATCATTAAAGCGTCAATGAAATTGGTACAATTCAATTCATCAAAAAATATGGTACGCTTTGTTCATCAAGTAAGTACAATGAATACACATGTAAAGTACAAGTGATTCGTGACTATATTACGCTTTGTTCACTGATAAAGTATATGTTTGCCATTCATATAGTATTGTTACACTCTATATATATTATTTTCGGGCCAATGCATCCATATGATCGCATTTTAAGACACAACTCTTCAGTTTAAGACTATTAAGAATGAATGGAGACAATGTGGGAGTTGATCAATATCGATTATGGTAACAATTGAGGAAAATATTAGTTTTACACTTGAGCATTATAGACTTGTATGAATATATTGTATAGTATATGAGTATCATGTATGAAATTCAACATATTTATGGGATCTTGTATTCGAAACGCAACAATAATGCTCACCTACCTTAAAATAATCATCTAAAACATAATTTATGCATATCCCGTACTTATTGATCATTAAAGCGTCAATGAAATTGGTACAATTCAATTCATCAAAAAATATGGTACGCTTTGTTCATCAAGTAAGTACAATGAATACACATGTGAAGTACAAGTGATTCGTGACTATAGTACGCTTTGTTCACTGATAAAGTATATGTTTGCCATTCATATAGTATTGTTACACTCTATATATTATTGTTGGGCCAATGCATCCATATGATCGTATTTTAAGACACCACTCTTCAGTTTAAGACTATTAAGAATGAATAGGAACAATGTGGGAGTCGATCAACATCGATTATGGTACGTTTTTCGTGAATACACATGTGAAGGACACTTTGTTCATCAAGTAAGTACAAGTCTAGTGTTGACAAGGTATCTTCGAATAGACTAGAAAGTATTTGTTGCTCATTTTTATGGTAAACTTATATTCTTTATACAAACTAATTAATCGCAAAATAAGTACCATGTGTTCAAAAGGTAAGTACATTTCATCGAAACATATAGTACAATGAATACAATGGAAAAGTACGAGTAGAGCTAATCAATAGTATTATTAGCTCTACAACAAAAGGACAGATTGTTTATGGCACAAAAAACACATTCATCTGTTTGAAAAGCGATCGGTGAGCACCTGCAGCCTATTGATAGCTTGCTGCAATCTTCTTTTACATCAATTCGTGCAATTACATACACATAAAACTACAATTATAACAAATACAACGTACTATAAAGTTCCACTACTAGTACTTCCAGTAATTTCGTTCAATACCATCCAAATGCACTAGCAATACCATTGTTGCATATGACACATACTACATTACAATCAAACATTATACTATTCGAATGCACTAGCAATACCACTCAACGACACTAGCAATATTATTGTGGCATATGACTTATACTACAGAACCATCAAACATTATACTTCTAGTACCATATGTCAATACCATCCAAAGTCACTAGCAATACCATTCAAAGACACTAGTAATACTATTGTGGCATATGACACATACTACAGAACCATCAAACACTATACTTCCAGTACCATGTGTCAATACCATCCAAAGTCACTAGCAATGCCATTCAAAGGCACTAGTAATACTATTGTGGCATATGACACATACTACAGAACCATCAAACTTATACTTCCAGTACCATGTGTCAATACCATCCAAAGTCACTAGCAATGCCATTCAAAGGCACTAGGAATACTATTGTGGCATATGACACATACTACAGAACCATCAAAGATTATACTTTCAGTACCCTGTGTTAATACCGTCCGAAGTCAAGAGCAATATCATTATTACCTATGACCTATCCCTTGTTGGGACTAAATGCTTTCGGGATAGTACTTCGAGTACCCTGTGTTCATACCATCTAAATGCCCTATT
>NW_012193624.1:0-13939 GCF_000504015.1 Erythranthe guttata
TGCACCATTTCAATCAAAGTCCGATAAAGAGTAAGAAAAGAGTTGCAATTAGGAAAATAAAATCAAAATAGAAGAGAGGATCCCTCAACATCTTCGGTAGTGTCCACGAAGTCGAGCATAACTTTCTCATGCGGACTCCAAATCGACTGGTTCCAGCGGCATTAGAAAGCTATTTCAGGTGGCTACAATTCCTGTCTAATGTCAAATTTCCAAATTCGGACTCGAACATGTTCAAAATTGGATTCCAACAGCGATCATGAAAATACCCGCTACAGTTCGAGGACACGAATGCGCGTCAAGAAACGTGCACAAAAACACTCGCTACAAAAGATATGCACATAAGTAAAAGTACAAAATCATGCAGAAAACTACTCACGCAAAACTGCATTCGCAATAAGGATCATGAAAACACAAACTACAATCCTAGGACATTAATACAAATCAACAAACATGCACAAACACACTCGCTGAAATGGACATGCACAAGCATACATGTAAAAAAACATGCGCAAAAGTGCATTCGCAACAACGTTCTTAAAAACACGGAGTACAACACTAGGACTTTAATGCGCATAACCCAACAACCGCAAAAACACAAGATACAAAAGATATAGTGGAGTGTAGAAATAACACTCAACGTTTAGGTTTACGTGAATTTTTTGATGGACTAATTTATATTTCTGTTTTAATTGGTGGATTTAGTATTCTATAGGTAAAAATTGATAATTAGGTGTCCATGAAGCAAAAATGATCAAAGAGTAAGAAAAGAGTTGCAATTAGGAAAATAAAATCAAAATAGAAGAGAGGATCCCACAACATCTTCGGTAGTGTCCACGAAGTCGAGCATAACTTTCTCCTCCGGACTCCAAATCAACTGGTTCCGGCGGCATTAGAAAGCTATTTCAGGTGGCTACAATTCCTGTCTAATGTCAAATTTCCAAATTCGGACTCGAACATGTTCAAAATTGGATTCCAACAGCGATCATGAAAATACCCGCTACAGTTCGAGGACACGAATGCGCGTCAAGAAACGTGCACAAAAACACTCGCTACAGAAGATACGCACATAAGTAAAAGTACAAAATCATGCAAAAAACTACTCACGCAAAACTGCATTCGCAAAAAGGATCATGAAAACACAAACTACAATCCTAGGACATTAATACAAATCAACAAACATGCACAAACACACTCGCTGAAATGGACATGCACAAGCATACATGTAAAAAAACATGCGCAAAAGTGCATTCGCAACAACGTTCTTAAAAACACGGAGTACAACACTAGGACTTTAATGCGCATAACCCAACAACCGCAAAAACACAAGATACAAAAGATATAGTGGAGTGTAGAAATAACACTCAACGTTTAGGTTTACGTGAATTTTTTGATGGACTAATTTATATTTCTGTTTTAATTGGTGGATTTAGTATTCTATAGGTACAAATTGATAATTAGGTGTCCATGAAGCAAAAATGATCAAAGAGTAAGAAAAGAGTTGCAATTAGGAAAATAAAATCAAAATAGAAGAGAGGATCCCTCAACATCTTCGGTAGTGTCCACGAAGTCGAGCATAACTTTCTCATGCGGACTCCAAATCGACTGGTTCCGACGGCATTAGAAAGCTATTTCAGGTGGCTACAATTCCAGTCTAATGTCAAATTTCCAAATTCGGACTCGAACATGGTCAAAATTGGATTCCAACAGCGATCATGAAAATACCCGCTACAGTTCGAGGACACGAATGCGCGTCAAGAAACGTGCACAAAAACACTCGCTACAAAAGATACGCACATAAGTAAAAGTACAAAATCATGCACAAAACTACTCACGCAAAACTGCATTCGCAAAAAGGATCATGAAAACACAAACTACAATCCTAGGACATTAATACAAATCAACAAACATGCACAAACACACTCGCTGAAATGGACATGCACAAGCATACATGTAAAAAAACATGCGCAAAAGTGCATTCGCAACAACGTTCTTAAAAACACGGAGTACAACACTAGGACTTTAATGCGCATAACCCAACAACCGCAAAAACACAAGATACAAAAGATACAGTGGAGTGTAGAAATAACACTCAACGTTTAGGTTTACGTGAATTTTTTGATGGACTAATTTATATTTCTGTTTTAATTGGTGGATTTAGTATTCTATAGGTACAAATTGATAATTAGGTGTCCATGAAGCAAAAATGATCAAAGAGTAAGAAAAGAGTTGCAATTAGGAAAATAAAATCAAAATAGAAGAGAGGATCCCTCAACATCTTCGGTAGTGTCCACGAAGTCGAGCATAACTTTCTCATGCGGACTCCAAATCGACTGGTTCCAGCGGCATTAGAAAGCTATTTCAGGTGGCTACAATTCCTGTCTAATGTCAAATTTCCAAATTCGTAATTGGGGCTGGCAACCGGCGATTCCACAGCGATCATGAAAATACCCGCTACAGTTCGAGGACACGAATGCGCGTCAAGAAACGTGCACAAAAACACTCTCTACAAAAGATACGCACATAAGTAAAAGTACATAATCATGCACAAAACTACTCACGCAAAACTGCATTCGCAAAAAGGATCATGAAAACACAAACTACAATCCCAGGACATTAATACAAATCAACAAACATGCACAAACACACTCGCTGAAATGGACATGCACAAGCATACATGTAAAAAAACATGCGCAAAAGTGCATTCGCAACAACGTTCTTAAAAACACGGAGTACAACACTAGGACTTTAATGCGCATAACCCAACAACAGCAAAAACACAAGATACAAAAGATACAGTGGAGTGTAGAAATAACACTCAACGTTTAGGTTTACGTGGATTTTTTTATGGACTAATTTATATTTCTGTTTTAATTGGTGGATTTAGTATTCTATAGGTACAAATTGATAATTAGGTGTCCATGAAGCAAAAATGATCAAAGAGTAAGAAAAGAGTTGCAATTAGGAAAATAAAATCAAAATAGAAGAGAGGATCCCTCAACATCTTCGGTAGTGTCCACGAAGTCGAGCATAACGTTCTCATGCGGACTCCAAATCGACTGGTTCCGGCGGCATTAGAAAGCTATTTCAGGTGGCTACAATTCCTGTCTAATGTCAAATTTCCAAATTCGGACTCGAACATGGTCAAAATTGGATTCCAACAGCGATCATGAAAATACCCGCTACAGTTCGAGGACACGAATGCGCGTCAAGAAACGTGCACAAAAACACTCGCTACAAAAGATACGCACATAAGTAAAAGTACAAAATCATGCACAAAACTACTCACGCAAAACTGCATTCGCAAAAAGGATCATGAAAACACAAACTACAATCCTAGGACATTAATACAAATCAACAAACATGCACAAACACACTCGCTGAAATGGACATGCACAAGCATACATGTAAAAAAACATGCGCAAAAGTGCATTCGCAACAACGTTCTTAAAAACACGGAGTACAACACTAGGACTTTAATGCGCATAACCCAACAACCGCAAAAACACAAGATACAAAAGATACAGTGGAGTGTAGAAATAACACTCAACGTTTAGGTTTACGTGAATTTTTTGATGGACTAATTAATATTTCTGTTTTAATTGGTGGATTTAGTATTCTATAGGTACAAATTGATAATTAGGTGTCCATGAAGCAAAATTGATCAAAGAGTAAGAAAAGAGTTGCAATTAGGAAAATAAAATCAAAATAGAAGAGAGGATCCCTCAACATCTTCGGTAGTGTCCACGAAGTCGAGCATAACTTTCTCACGCGGACTCCAAATCGACTGGTTCCGGCGGCATTAGAAAGCTATTTCAGGTGGCTACAATTCCAGTCTAATGTCAAATTTCCAAATTCGGACTCGAACATGGTCAAAATTGGATTCCAACAGCGATCATGAAAATACCCGCTACAGTTCGAGGACACGAATGCGCGTCAAGAAACGTGCACAAAAACACTCTCTACAAAAGATACGCACATAAGTAAAAGTACAACAATCATGCAGAAAACTACTCACGGCAAAACTGCATGTCGCAAAAAGGATCATGAAAACACAAACTACAATCCTAGGACATTAATACAAATCAACAAACATGCACAAACACACTCGCTGAAATGGACATGCACAAGCATACATGTAAAAAAACATGCGCAAAAGTGCATTCGCAACAACGTTCTTACAAACAAGGAGTACAACACTAGGACTTTAATGCGCATAACCCAACAACAGCAAAAACACAAGATACAAAAGATCCAGTGGAGTGTAGAAATAACACTCAACGTTTAGGTTTACGTGGATTTTTTGATGGACTAATTTAAAATCCTGTTTTAATTGGTGGATTTAGTATTCTATAGGTACAAATTGATAATTAGGTGTCCATGAAGCAAAAATGATCAAAGAGTAAGAAAAGAGTTGCAATTAGGAAAATAAAATCAAAATAGAAGAGAGGATCCCTCAACATCTTCGGTAGTGTCCACCAAGTCGAGCATAACTTTCTCATGCGGACTCCAAATCGACTGGTTCCGGCGGCATTAGAAAGCTATTTCAGGTGGCTACAATTCCTGTCTAATGTCAAATTTCAAAATTCGGACTCGAACATGGTCAAAATTGGATTCCAACAGCGATCATGAAAATACCCGCTACAGTTCGAGGACACGAATGCGCGTCAAGAAACGTGCACAAAAACACTCGCTACAGAAGATACGCACATAAGTAAAAGTACAAAATCATGCAAAAAACTACTCACGCAAAACTGCATTCGCAAAAAGGATCATGAAAACACAAACTACAATCCTAGGACATTAATACAAATCAACAAACATGCACAAACACACTCGCTGAAATGGACATGCACAAGCATACATGTAAAAAAACATGCGCAAAAGTGCATTCGCAACAACGTTCTTAAAATCACGGAGTACAACACTAGGACTTTAATGCGCATAACCAAACAACAGCAAAAACACAAGATACAAAAGATACAGTGGAGTGTAGAAATAACACTCAACGTTTAGGTTTACGTGGATTTTTTTATGGACTAATTTATATTTCTGTTTTAATTGGTGGATTTAGTATTCTATAGGTACAAATTGATAATTAGGTGTCCATGAAGCAAAAATGATCAAAGAGTAAGAAAAGAGTTGCAATTAGGAAAATAAAATCAAAATAGAAGAGAGGATCCCTCAACATCTTCGGTAGTGTCCACGAAGTCGAGCATAACTTTCTCATGCGGACTCCAAATCGACTGGTTCCGGCGGCATTAGAAAGCTATTTCAGGTGGCTACAATTCCTGTCTAATGTCAAATTTCCAAATTCGGACTCGAACATGGTCAAAATTGGATTCCAACAGCGATCATGAAAATACCCGCTACAGTTCGAGGAGACGAATGCGCGTCAAGAAACGTGCACAAAAACACTCGCTACAAAAGATATGCACATAAGTAAAAGAACAAAATCATGCAGAAAACTACACACGCAAAACTGCATTCGCAATAAGGATCATGAAAACACAAACTACAATCCTAGGACATTAATACAAATCAACAAACATGCACAAACACACTCGCTGAAATGGACATGCACAAGCATACATGTAAAAAAACATGCGCAAAAGTGCATTCGCAACAACGTTCTTACAAACAAGGAGTACAACACTAGGACTTTAATGCGCATAACCCAACAACCGCAAAAACACAAGATACAAAAGATATAGTGGAGTGTAGAAATAACACTCAACGTTTAGGTTTACGTGAATTTTTTTATGGACTAATTTATATTTCTGTTTTAATTGGTGGATTTAGTATTCTATAGGTACAAATTGATAATTAGGTGTCCATGAAGCAAAAATGATCAAAGAGTAAGAAAAGAGTTGCAATTAGGAAAATAAAATCAAAATAGAAGAGAGGATCCCTCAACATCTTCGGTAGTGTCCACGAAGTCGAGCATAACTTTCTCATGCGGACTCCAAATCGACTGGTTCCCGCGGCATTAGAAAGCTATTTCAGGTGGCTACAATTCCTGTCTAATGTCAAATTTCCAAATTCGGACTCGAACATGGTCAAAATTGGATTCCAACAGCGATCATGAAAATACCCGCTACAGTTCGAGGACACGAATGCGCGTCAAGAAACGTGCACAAAAACACTCGCTACAGAAGATACGCACATAAGTAAAAGTACAAAATCATGCAAAAAACTACTCACGCAAAACTGCATTCGCAAAAAGGATCATGAAAACACAAACTACAATCCTAGGACATTAATACAAATCAACAAACATGCACAAACACACTCGCTGAAATGGACATGCACAAGCATACATGTAAAAAAACATGCGCAAAAGTGCATTCGCAACAACGTTCTTAAAATCACGGAGTACAACACTAGGACTTTAATGCGCATAACCAAACAACAGCAAAAACACAAGATACAAAAGATACAGTGGAGTGTAGAAATAACACTCAACGTTTAGGTTTACGTGGATTTTTTTATGGACTAATTTATATTTCTGTTTTAATTGGTGGATTTAGTATTCTATAGGTACAAATTGATAATTAGGTGTCCATGAAGCAAAAATGATCAAAGAGTAAGAAAAGAGTTGCAATTAGGAAAATAAAATCAAAATAGAAGAGAGGATCCCTCAACATCTTCGGTAGTGTGCACGAAGTCGAGCATAACTTTCTCATGCGGACTCCAAATCGACTGGTTCCAGCGGCATTCGAAAGCTATTTCAGGTGGCTACAATTCCTGTCTAATGTCAAATTTCCAAATTCGGACTCGAACATGTTCAAAATTGGATTCCAACAGCGATCATGAAAATACCCGCTACAGTTCGAGGACACGAATGCGCGTCAAGAAACGTGCACAAAAACACTCGCTACAAAAGATATGCACATAAGTAAAAGTACAAAATCATGCAGAAAACTACTCACGCAAAACTGCATTCGCAATAAGGATCATGAAAACACAAACTACAATCCTAGGACATTAATACAAATCAACAAACATGCACAAACACACTCGCTGAAATGGACATGCACAAGCATACATGTAAAAAAACATGCGCAAAAGTGCATTCGCAACAACGTTCTTAAAAACACGGAGTACAACACTAGGACTTTAATGCGCATAACCCAACAACAGCAAAAACACAAGATACAAAAGATACAGTGGAGTGTAGAAATAACACTCAACGTTTACGTTTACGTGAATTTTTTGATGGACTAATTTATATTTCTGTTTTAATTGGTGGATTTAGTATTCTATAGGTACAAATTGATAATTAGGTGTCCATGAAGCAAAAATGATCAAAGAGTAAGAAAAGAGTTGCAATTAGGAAAATAAAATCAAAATAGAAGAGAGGATCCCTCAACATCTTCGGTAGTGTGCACGAAGTCGAGCATAACTTTCTCATGCGGACTCCAAATCGACTGGTTCCCGCGGCATTAGAAAGCTATTTCAGGTGGCTACAATTCCTGTCTAATGTCAAATTTCCAAATTCGGACTCGAACATGGTCAAAATTGGATTCCAACAGCGATCATGAAAATACCCACTACAGTTCGAGGACACGAATGCGCGTCAAGAAACGTGCACAAAAACACTCGCTACAGAAGATACGCACATAAGAACAAAATCATGCACAAAACTACTCACGCAAAACTGCATTCGCAAAAAGGATCATGAAAACACAAACTACAATCCTAGGACATTAATACAAATCAACAAACATGCACAAACACACTCGCTGAAATGGACATGCACAAGCATACATGTAAAAAAACATGCGCAAAAGTGCATTCGCAACAACGTTCTTAAAATCACGGAGTACAACACTAGGACTTTAATGCGCATAACCAAACAACAGCAAAAACACAAGATACAAAAGATACAGTGGAGTGTAGAAATAACACTCAACGTTTAGGTTTACGTGGATTTTTTTATGGACTAATTTATATTTCTGTTTTAATTGGTGGATTTAGTATTCTATAGGTACAAATTGATAATTAGGTGTCCATGAAGCAAAAATGATCAAAGAGTAAGAAAAGAGTTGCAATTAGGAAAATAAAATCAAAATAGAAGAGAGGATCCCTCAACATCTTCGGTAGTGTCCACGAAGTCGAGCATAACTTTCTCATGCGGACTCCAAATCGACTGGTTCCCGCGGCATTAGAAAGCTATTTCAGGTGGCTACAATTCCTGTCTAATGTCAAATTTCCAAATTCGGACTCGAACATGGTCAAAATTGGATTCCAACAGCGATCATGAAAATACCCGCTACAGTTCGAGGACACGAATGCGCGTCAAGAAACGTGCACAAAAACACTCGCTACAGAAGATACGCACATAAGTAAAAGTACAAAATCATGCAAAAAACTACTCACGCAAAACTGCATTCGCAAAAAGGATCATGAAAACACAAACTACAATCCTAGGACATTAATACAAATCAACAAACATGCACAAACACACTCGCTGAAATGGACATGCACAAGCATACATGTAAAAAAACATGCGCAAAAGTGCATTCGCAACAACGTTCTTAAAATCACGGAGTACAACACTAGGACTTTAATGCGCATAACCAAACAACAGCAAAAACACAAGATACAAAAGATACAGTGGAGTGTAGAAATAACACTCAACGTTTAGGTTTACGTGGATTTTTTTATGGACTAATTTATATTTCTGTTTTAATTGGTGGATTTAGTATTCTATAGGTACAAATTGATAATTAGGTGTCCATGAAGCAAAAATGATCAAAGAGTAAGAAAAGAGTTGCAATTAGGAAAATAAAATCAAAATAGAAGAGAGGATCCCTCAACATCTTCGGTAGTGTCCACGAAGTCGAGCATAACGTTCTCATGCGGACTCCAAATCGACTGGTTCCGGCGGCATTAGAAAGCTATTTCAGGTGGCTACAATTCCTGTCTAATGTCAAATTTCCAAATTCGGACTCGAACATGGTCAAAATTGGATTCCAACAGCGATCATGAAAATACCCGCTACAGTTCGAGGACACGAATGCGCGTCAAGAAACGTGCACAAAAACACTCGCTACAAAAGATACGCACATAAGTAAAAGTACAAAATCATGCACAAAACTACTCACGCAAAACTGCATTCGCAAAAAGGATCATGAAAACACAAACTACAATCCTAGGACATTAATACAAATCAACAAACATGCACAAACACACTCGCTGAAATGGACATGCACAAGCATACATGTAAAAAAACATGCGCAAAAGTGCATTCGCAACAACGTTCTTAAAAACACGGAGTACAACACTAGGACTTTAATGCGCATAACCCAACAACAGCAAAAACACAAGATACAAAAGATACAGTGGAGTGTAGAAATAACACTCAACGTTTAGGTTTACGTGAATTTTTTGATGGACTAATTAATATTTCTGTGTTAATTGGTGGATCTAGTATTCTATAGGTACAAATTGATAATTAGGTGTCCATGAAGCAAAATTGATCAAAGAGTAAGAAAAGAGTTGCAATTAGGAAAATAAAATCAAAATAGAAGAGAGGATCCCTCAACATCTTCGGTAGTGTCCACGAAGTCGAGCATAACTTTCTCACGTGGACTCCAAATCGACTGGTTCCGGCGGCATTAGAAAGCTATTTCAGGTGGCTACAATTCCAGTCTAATGTCAAATTTCCAAATTCGGACTCGAACATGGTCAAAATTGGATTCCAACAGCGATCATGAAAATACCCGCTACAGTTCGAGGACACGAATGCGCGTCAAGAAACGTGCACAAAAACACTCTCTACAAAAGATATGCACATAAGTAAAAAAGTACAAAATCATGCAGAAAACTACTCACGCAAAACTGCATTCGCAAAAAGGATCATGAAAACACAAACTACAATCCTAGGACATTAATACAAATCAACAAACATGCACAAACACACTCGCTGAAATGGACATGCACAAGCATACATGTCAATAAAACATGCGCGCAAAGTGCACTCGCAACAACGTTCGTAAGATCACGGAGTACAACACTAGGACTTTAATGCGCATAACCAGACGACAGCATAGACACAAGATACCAGAAGATACAGTGGAGTGTAGAAATAACACTCAACGTTTAGGTTTACGTGGATTCTGTTATGGACTAATTGATATTTCTGTTTTAATTGGTGGATTTAGTATTCTATAGGTACAAATTGATAATTAGGTGTCCATGAAGCAAAAATGATCAAAGAGTAAGAAAAGAGTTGCAATTAGGAAAATAAAATCAAAATAGAAGAGAGGATCCCTCAACATCTTCGGTAGTGTCCACGAAGTCGAGCATAACTTTCTCATGCGGACTCCAAATCGACTGGTTCCCGCGGCATTAGAAAGCTATTTCAGGTGGCTACAATTCCTGTCTAATGTCAAATTTCCAAATTCGGACTCGAACATGGTCAAAATTGGATTCCAACAGCGATCATGAAAATACCCGCTACAGTTCGAGGACACGAATGCGCGTCAAGAAACGTGCACAAAAACACTCGCTACAGAAGATACGCACATAAGTAAAAGTACAAAATCATGCAAAAAACTACTCACGCAAAACTGCATTCGCAAAAAGGATCATGAAAACACAAACTACAATCCTAGGACATTAATACAAATCAACAAACATGCACAAACACACTCGCTGAAATGGACATGCACAAGCATACATGTAAAAAAACATGCGCAAAAGTGCATTCGCAACAACGTTCTTAAAATCACGGAGTACAACACTAGGACTTTAATGCGCATAACCAAACAACAGCAAAAACACAAGATACAAAAGATACAGTGGAGTGTAGAAATAACACTCAACGTTTAGGTTTACGTGGATTTTTTTATGGACTAATTTATATTTCTGTTTTAATTGGTGGATTTAGTATTCTATAGGTACAAATTGATAATTAGGTGTCCATGAAGCAAAAATGATCAAAGAGTAAGAAAAGAGTTGCAATTAGGAAAATAAAATCAAAATAGAAGAGAGGATCCCTCAACATCTTCGGTAGTGTCCACGAAGTCGAGCATAACTTTCTCATGCGGACTCCAAATCGACTGGTTCCCGCGGCATTAGAAAGCTATTTCAGGTGGCTACAATTCCTGTCTAATGTCAAATTTCAAAATTCGGACTCGAACATGGTCAAAATTGGATTCCAACAGCGATCATGAAAATACCCGCTACAGTTCGAGGACACGAATGCGCGTCAAGAAACGTGCACAAAAACACTCGCTACAGAAGATACGCACATAAGTAAAAGTACAAAATCATGCAAAAAACTACTCACGCAAAACTGCATTCGCAAAAAGGATCATGAAAACACAAACTACAATCCTAGGATATTAATACAAATCAACAAACATGCACAAACACACTCGCTGAAATGGACATGCACAAGCATACATGTAAAAAAACATGCGCAAAAGTGCATTCGCAACAACGTTCTTAAAAACACGGAGTACAACACTAGGACTTTAATGCGCATAACCCAACAACCGCAAAAACACAAGATACAAAAGATACAGTGGAGTGTAGAAATAACACTCAACGTTTAGGTTTACGTGAATTTTTTGATGGACTAATTTATATTTCTGTTTTAATTGGTGGATTTAGTATTCTATAGGTACAAATTGATAATTAGGTGTCCATGAAGCAAAAATGATCAAAGAGTAAGAAAAGAGTTGCAATTAGGAAAATAAAATCAAAATAGAAGAGAGGATCCCTCAACATCTTCGGTAGTGTGCACGAAGTCGAGCATAACTTTCTCATGCGGACTCCAAATCGACTGGTTCCCGCGGCATTAGAAAGCTATTTCAGGTGGCTACAATTCCTGTCTAATGTCAAATTTCAAAATTCGGACTCGAACATGGTCAAAATTGGATTCCAACAGCGATCATGAAAATACCCGCTACAGTTCGAGGACACGAATGCGCGTCAAGAAACGTGCACAAAAACACTCGCTACAGAAGATACGCACATAAGTAAAAGTACAAAATCATGCAAAAAACTACTCACGCAAAACTGCATTCGCAAAAAGGATCATGAAAACACAAACTACAATCCTAGGACATTAATACAAATCAACAAACATGCACAAACACACTCGCTGAAATGGACATGCACAAGCATACATGTAAAAAAACATGCGCAAAAGTGCATTCGCAACAACGTTCTTAAAATCACGGAGTACAACACTAGGACTTTAATGCGCATAACCAAACAACAGCAAAAACACAAGATACAAAAGATACAGTGGAGTGTAGAAATAACACTCAACGTTTAGGTTTACGTGGATTTTTTTATGGACTAATTTATATTTCTGTTTTAATTGGTGGATTTAGTATTCTATAGGTACAAATTGATAATTAGGTGTCCATGAAGCAAAAATGATCAAAGAGTAAGAAAAGAGTTGCAATTAGGAAAATAAAATCAAAATAGAAGAGAGGATCCCTCAACATCTTCGGTAGTGTCCACGAAGTCGAGCATAACTTTCTCATCCGGACTCCAAATCGACTGGTTCCGGCGGCATTAGAAAGCTATTTCAGGTGGCTACAATTCCTGTCTAATGTCAAATTTCCAAATTCGGACTCGAACATGGTCAAAATTGGATTCCAACAGCGATCATGAAAATACCCGCTACAGTTCGAGGACACGAATGCGCGTCAAGAAACGTGCACAAAAACACTCGCTACAGAAGATACGCACATAAGTAAAAGTACAAAATCATGCAAAAAACTACTCACGCAAAACTGCATTCGCAAAAAGGATCATGAAAACACAAACTACAATCCTAGGACATTAATACAAATCAACAAACATACACAAACACACTCGCTGAAATGGACATGCACAAGCATACATGTAAAAAAACATGCGCAAAAGTGCATTCGCAACAACGTTCTTATAAACACGGAGTACAAGATTTCGAAGTCAGACATAATCGAAAAGTGGGCAAAAACACAAGATACAAAAGATACAGTGGAGTGTAGAAATAACACTCAACGTTTAGGTTTACGTGGATTTTTTGATGGACTAATTTATATTTCTGTTTTAATTGGTGGATTTAGTATTCTATAGGTACAAATTGATAATTAGGTGTCCATGAAGCAAAAATGATCAAAGAGTAAGAAAAGAGTTGCAATTAGGAAAATAAAATCAAAATAGAAGAGAGGATCCCTCAACATCTTCGGTAGTGTCCACGAAGTCGAGCATAACTTTCTCATGCGGACTCCAAATCGACTGGTTCCCGCGGCATTAGAAAGCTATTTCAGGTGGCTACAATTCCTGTCTAATGTCAAATTTCCAAATTCGGACTCGAACATGGTCAAAATTGGATTCCAACAGCGATCATGAAAATACCCGCTACAGTTCGAGGACACGAATGCGCGTCAAGAAACGTGCACAAAAACACTCGCTACAGAAGATACGCACATAAGTAAAAGTACAAAATCATGCAAAAAACTACTCACGCAAAACTGCATTCGCAAAAAGGATCATGAAAACACAAACTACAATCCTAGGACATTAATACAAATCAACAAACATGCACAAACACACTCGCTAAAATGGACATGCACAAGCATACATGTAAAAAAACCTGCGCAAAAGTGCATTCGCAACAACGTTCTTACAAACAAGGAGTACAACACTAGGACTTTAATGCGCATAACCCAACAACAGCAAAAACACAAGATACAAAAGATACAGTGGAGTGTAGAAATAACACTCAACGTTTAGGTTTACGTGAATTTTTTGATGGACTAATTAATATTTCTGTTTTAATTGGTGGATTTAGTATTCTATAGGTACAAATTGATAATTAGGTGTCCATGAAGCAAAAATGTTCACAGAGTAAGAAAAGAGTTGCAATTAGGAAAATAAAATCAAAATAGAAGAGAGGATCCCTCGACATCTTCGGTAGTGTCCACGA
>NW_012193624.1:45369-58121 GCF_000504015.1 Erythranthe guttata
CGCGCACAAAAACACTCGCTCCAAAAGATAAGCACATAAGTAAAAGTACGAATTCATGCACACACTGTATTCACGCAAAAGCGCATTCGCAAAAAGGTTCATGAAAACCCAAACTTCACTCTTAGGACATTAATACAAATCAACAAACAAGCACAAACCCTCTCGCTCAAATGGACATGCACAAACGTACATGTAAAAAAACATGCGCAAAAGTGCATTCGCAACAATGTTCCTAAAAACACGAAATACAACACTAGGAATTTAATACGCATAACCAAACAACAGCAAGAACACTAGATACAAAAGATACAGTGGAGTGTAGAAATAACACTCAACGTTTACGTTTACGTGGATTTTTTTATGGAATAATTTATATTTCTCTTTTCATTGGTGGATTAGTATTCTATAGGTACAAATTGATAATGAGGTGTCCATGAAGCAAAAATGATCAAAGAGTAAGAAAAGAGTTGCAATTAGGAAAATAAAATGATATTAGAAGAGAGGATCCCTCAACATCTTCGGTAGTGTCCACGAAGTCGAGCATAACTTTGTCATCCGGACTCCAAATAAACTGGTTCCGGCGGCATTAGAAAGCTATTTCAGCTGGCTACAATTCCTGTCTAGTGTCAAATTTCCAAATTCGGACTCGAACATGGTCAAAATTGGATTCCAAAAGCGATCATGAAAATACCCGCTACAGTTCGAGGACACGAATGCGCATCAAGAAACGTGCACAAAAACACTCGCTACAAAAGATAAGCACATAAGTAAAAGTACAAAATCATGCACAAAAGTACTCACGCAAAAGTGCATTCGTAAAAAGGTTCATGAAAACGCAAACTACAATCCTAGGACATTAATACAAATCAACAAACATGCACAAACACACTCGCTCAAATGGACATGCATAAGCGTACATGTAAAAAAACATGCGCAAAAGTGCATTCGCAACAACGTTCTTAAAAACACGGAGTACAACACTAGGACTTTAATACACATAACCAAATAACAGCAAGAACACTAGATACAAAAGATACAGTGGAGTGTAGAAATAACACTCAACGTTTACGTTTACGTGGATTTTTTTATGGATTAATTTATATTTCTCTTTTCATTGGTGGATTTAGTATTCTATAGGTACAAATTGATAATGAGATGTCCATGAAGCAAAAAAGATCAAAGAGTAAGAAAAGAGTTGCAATTAGGAAAAAAAATGAAATTAGAAGAGAGGATCCCTCAACATCTTCGGTAGTGTCAACGAAGTCGTGTATAACTTTCTCATCCGGACTCCAAATAAACTGGTTCCGGCGCCATTAGAAAGCTATTTCAGCTGGCTACAATTCCTGTCTAGTGTCAAATTTCCAAATTTCGGACTCGAACATGGTCAAAATTGGATTCCAAAAGCGATCATGAAAACACCCGCTACAGTTCGAGGACACGAATGCGCATCAAGAAACGTGCACAAAAACACTCGCTACAAAAGATACGCACATAAGTAAAAGTACAAAATCATGCACAAAAGTACTCACGCAAAAGTGCATTCGCAAAAAGGTTCATGAAAACACAAACTACAATCCTAGGACAATAATACAAATCAACAAACATGCACAAACACACTCGCTCAGATGGACATACACAAACGTACATGTAAAAAAACATGCGCAAAAGTGCATTCACAACAACGTTCTTAAAAACACGAAATACAACACTAGGACTTTAATACGCATAACCAAACAACAGCAAGAACACTAGATACAAAAGATACAGTGGAGTGTAGAAATAACACTCAAAGTTTACGTTTACGTGGATTTTTTTATGGATTAATTTATATTTCTCTTTTAATTGGTGGATTTAGTATTCTATAGGTACAAATTGATAATGAGGTGTCCATGAAGCAAAAATGAATCAAAGAGTAAGAAAAGAGTTGCAATTAGGAAAATAAAATGAAATTAGAAGAGAGGATCCCTCAACATCTTCGGTAGTGTCCACGAAGTCGAGCATAACTTTCTCATCCGGACTCTAACTTAACTGGTTCCGGCGGCATTAGAAATATATTTCAGCTGGCTACAATTCCTGCCTAATGTCAAATTTCCAAATTCGGACTCGAACATGGTCAAAATTGGATTCCAAAAGCGATCATGAAAATACCCGCTACAGTTCGAGGACACGAATGCGCATCAAGAAACGTGCACAAAAACACTCGCTACAAAAGATAAGCACATAAGTAAAAGTACAAAATCATGCACAAAAGTACTCACGCAAAAGTGCATTCGCAAAAAGGTTCATGAAAACACAAACTACAATCCTAGGACATTAATACAAATCAACAAACATGCACAAACACACTCGCTCAAATGGACATGCACAAATGTACATGTAAAAAAACATGCGCAAAAGTGCATTCGCAACAACGTTCTTAAAAACACGAAATACAACATTAGGAATTTAATACGCATAACAAAACAACAGCAAGAACACTAGATACAAAAGATACAGTGGAGTGTAGAAATAACACTCAACGTTTACGTTTACGTGGATTTTTTTATGGATTAATTTATATTTCTCTTTTCATTGGTGGATTTAGTATTCTATAGGTACAAATTGATAATGAGGTGTCCATGAAGCAAAAATGATCAAAGAGTAAGAAAAGAGTTGCAATTAGGAAAATAAAATGAAATTAGAAGAGAGGATCCCTCAACATCTTCGGTAGTGTCCACGAAGTCGAGCATAACTTTGTCATCCGGACTCCATATAAACTGGTTCCGGCGGCATTAGAAAGCTATTTCAGCTGGCTACAATTCCTGTCTAATGTCAAATTTCCAAATTCGAACTCGAACATGGTCAAAATTGGATTCCAAAAGCGATCATGAAAATACCCGCTACAGTTCGAGGACACGAATGCGCATCAAGAAACGTGCACAAAAACACTCGCTACAAAAGATAAGCACATAAGTAAAAGTACAAAATCATGCACAAAAGTATTCACGCAAAAGTGCATTCGCAAAAAGGTTCATGAAAACACAAACTACAATCCTAGGACATTAATACAAATCAACAAACATGCACAAACACACTCGCTCAAATGGACATGCACAAACGTACATGTAAAAAAACATGCGCAAAAGTGCATTCGCAACAATGTTCCTAAAAACACGAAATACAACACTAGGAATTTAATACGCATAACCAAACAACAGCAAGAACACTAGATACAAAAGATACAGTGGAGTGTAGAAATAACACTCAACGTTTACGTTTACGTGGATTTTTTTATGGAATAATTTATATTTCTCTTTTCATTGGTGGATAAGGATATCCATATGGTTCCAATTGAGATATTAAGTGTGCCCTTAAGCCAAAATGAACCAAGAGTTAGAAAAGAGTTGCATCAACAATAACTGTAATTAGAAGAGAGGATACCCTCCACATCTTTGGTAGTGTCCACGAAGTCGAGCATACCTTTCTCATCCGGACTCCAAATAAACTGGTTCCGTCGGCATTAGAAAGCTATTTCAGCTGGCTACATTTCCTGTCTAATGTCAAATTTCCAAATTCGGACTCGAACATGGTCAAAATTGGATTCCAAAAGCGATCATGAAAATACCCGCTACAGTTCGAGGACACGAATGCGCATCAAGAAACGTGCACAAAAACACTCGCTACAAAAGATAAGCACATAAGTAAAAGTACAAAATCATGCACAAAAGTACTCACGCAAAAGTGCATTCGTAAAAAGGTTCATGAAAACGCAAACTACAATCCTAGGACATTAATACAAATCAACAAACATGCACAAACACACTCGCTCAAATGGACATGCACAAACGTACATGTAAAAAAACATGCGCAAAAGTGCATTCGCAACAACGTTCTTAAAAACACGAAATACAACACTAGGACTTTAATACGCATAACCAAACAACAGCAAGAACACTAGATACAAAAGATATAGTGGAGTGTAGAAATAACACTCAACGTTTACGTTTACGTGGATTTTTTTATGGATTAATTTATATTTCTCTTTTCGTTGGTGGATTTAGTATTCTATAGGTACAAATTGATACTGAGGTGTCCATGAAGCAAAAATGATCAAAGAGTAAGAAAAGAGTTGCAATTAGGAAAATAAAATGATATTAGAAGAGAGGATCCCTCAACATCTTCGGTAGTGTCCACGAAGTCGAGCATAACTTTCTCATCCTGAACCCAAATAAACTGGTTCCGGCGGCATTAGAAAGCTATTTCAGCTGGCTACAATTCCTGCCTAATGTCAAATTTCCAAATTCGGACTCGAACATGGTCGAAATTGGATTCCAAAAGCGATCATGAAAATACCCGCTACAGTTCAAGGACACGAATGCGCATCAAGAAACGTGCACAAAAACACTCGCTACGAAAGATAAGCACATAAGTAAAAGTACAAAATCATGCACAAAAGTACTCACGCAAAAGTGCATTCGCAAAAAGGTTCATGAAAACACAAACTACAATCCTAGGACATTAATACAAATCAACAAACATGCACAAACACACTCGCTCAAATGGACATGCACAAATGTACATGTAACAAAACATGCGCAAAAGTGCATTCGCAACAACGTTCCTAAAAACACGAAATACAACACTAGGAATTTAATACGCATAACCAAACAACGGCAAGAACACTAGATACAAAAGATACAGTGGAGTGTAGAAATAACACTCAACGTTTACGTTTACGTGGATTTTTTTATGGATTAATTTATATTTCTCTTTTCATTGGTGGATTTAGTATTCTATAGGTACAAATTGATAATGAGGTGTCCATGAAGCAAAAATGATCAAAGAGTAAGAAAAGAGTTGCAATTAGGAAAATAAAATGAAATTAGAAGAGAGGATCCCTCAACATCTTCGGTAGTGTCCACGAAGTCGAGCATAACTTTGTCATCCGGACTCCATATAAACTGGTTCCGGCGGCATTAGAAAGCTATTTCAGCTGGCTACAATTCCTGTCTAATGTCAAATTTCCAAATTCGAACTCGAACATGGTCAAAATTGGATTCCAAAAGCGATCATGAAAATACCCGCTACAGTTCGAGGACACGAATGCGCATCAAGAAACGTGCACAAAAACACTCGCTACAAAAGATAAGCACATAAGTAAAAGTACAAAATCATGCACAAAAGTATTCACGCAAAAGTGCATTCGCAAAAAGGTTCATGAAAACACAAACTACAATCCTAGGACATTAATACAAATCAACAAACATGCACAAACACACTCGCTCAAATGGACATGCACAAACGTACATGTAAAAAAACATGCGCAAAAGTGCATTCGCAACAATGTTCCTAAAAACACGAAATACAACACTAGGAATTTAATACGCATAACCAAACAACAGCAAGAACACTAGATACAAAAGATACAAGTGAGTGTAGAAATAACACTCAACGTTTACGTTTACGTGGATTTTTTTATGGAATAATTTATATTTCTCTTTTCATTGGTGGATTAGTATTCTATAGGTACAAATTGATAATGAGGTGTCCATGAAGCAAAAATGATCAAAGAGTAAGAAAAGAGTTGCAATTAGGAAAATAAAATGATATTAGAAGAGAGGATCCCTCAACATCTTCGGTAGTGTCCACGAAGTCGAGCATAACTTTGTCATCCGGACTCCAAATAAACTGGTTCCGGCGGCATTAGAAAGCTATTTCAGCTGGCTACAATTCCTGTCTAATGTCAAATTTCCAAATTCGGACTCGAACATGGTCAAAATTGGATTCCAAAAGCGATCATGAAAATACCCGCTACAGTTCGAGGACACGAATGCGCATCAAGAAACGTGCACAAAAACACTCGCTACAAAAGATAAGCACATAAGTAAAAGTACAAAATCATGCACAAAAGTACTCACGCAAAAGTGCATTCGTAAAAAGGTTCATGAAAACGCAAACTACAATCCTAGGACATTAATACAAATCAACAAACATGCACAAACACACTCGCTCAAATGGACATGCACAAACGTACATGTAAAAAAACATGCGCAAAAGTGCATTCGCAACAACGTTCTTAAAAACACGAAATACAACACTAGGACTTTAATACGCATAACCAAACAACAGCAAGAACACTAGATACAAAAGATATAGTGGAGTGTAGAAATAACACTCAACGTTTACGTTTACGCGGACTTTTTTATGGATTAATTTATATTTCTCTTTATCGTTGGTGGATTTAGTATTCTATAGGTACAAATTGATACTGAGGTGTCCATGAAGCAAAAATGATCAAAGAGTAAGAAAAGAGTTGCAATTAGGAAAATAAAATGATATTAGAAGAGAGGATCCCTCAACATCTTCGGTAGTGTCCACGAAGTCGAGCATAACTTTCTCATCCTGAACCCAAATAAACTGGTTCCGGCGGCATTAGAAAGCTATTTCAGCTGGCTACAATTCCTGCCTAATGTCAAATTTCCAAATTCGGACTCGAACATGGTCGAAATTGGATTCCAAAAGCGATCATGAAAATACCCGCTACAGTTCAAGGACACGAATGCGCATCAAGGAACGTGCACAAAAACACTCGCTACGAAAGATAAGCACATAAGTAAAAGTACAAAATCATGCACAAAAGTACTCACGCAAAAGTGCATTCGCAAAAAGGTTCATGAAAACACAAACTACAATCCTAGGACATTAATACAAATCAACAAACATGCACAAACACACTCGCTCAAATGGACATGCACAAATGTACATGTAACAAAACATGCGCAAAAGTGCATTCGCAACAACGTTCCTAAAAACACGAAATACAACACTAGGAATTTAATACGCATAACCAAACAACGGCAAGAACACTAGATACAAAAGATACAGTGGAGTGTAGAAATAACACTCAACGTTTACGTTTACGTGGATTTTTTTATGGATTAATTTATATTTCTCTTTTCATTGGTGGATTTAGTATTCTATAGGTACAAATTGATAATGAGGTGTCCATGAAGCAAAAATGATCAAAGAGTAAGAAAAGAGTTGCAATTAGGAAAATAAAATGAAATTAGAAGAGAGGATCCCTCAACATCTTCGGTAGTGTCCACGAAGTCGAGCATAACTTTGTCATCCGGACTCCATATAAACTGGTTCCGGCGGCATTAGAAAGCTATTTCAGCTGGCTACAATTCCTGTCTAATGTCAAATTTCCAAATTCGAACTCGAACATGGTCAAAATTGGATTCCAAAAGCGATCATGAAAATACCCGCTACAGTTCGAGGACACGAATGCGCATCAAGAAACGTGCACAAAAACACTCGCTACAAAAGATAAGCACATAAGTAAAAGTACAAAATCATGCACAAAAGTATTCACGCAAAAGTGCATTCGCAAAAAGGTTCATGTAAACACAAACTACAATCCTAGGACATTAATACAAATCAACAAACATGCACAAACACACTCGCTCAAATGGACATGCACAAACGTACATGTAAAAAAACATGCGCAAAAGTGCATTCGCAACAATGTTCCTAAAAACACGAAATACAACACTAGGAATTTAATACGCATAACCAAACAACAGCAAGAACACTAGATACAAAAGATACAGTGGAGTGTAGAAATAACACTCAACGTTTACGTTTACGTGGATTTTTTTATGGAATAATTTATATTTCTCTTTTCATTGGTGGATTAGTATTCTATAGGTACAAATTGATAATGAGGTGTCCATGAAGCAAAAATGATCAAAGAGTAAGAAAAGAGTTGCAATTAGGAAAATAAAATGATATTAGAAGAGAGGATCCCTCAACATCTTCGGTAGTGTCCACGAAGTCGAGCATAACTTTGTCATCCGGACTCCAAATAAACTGGTTCCGGCGGCATTAGAAAGCTATTTCAGCTGGCTACAATTCCTGTCTAATGTCAAATTTCCAAATTCGGACTCGAACATGGTCAAAATTGGATTCCAAAAGCGATCATGAAAATACCCGCTACAGTTCGAGGACACGAATGCGCATCAAGAAACGTGCACAAAAACACTCGCTACAAAAGATAAGCACATAAGTAAAAGTACAAAATCATGCACAAAAGTATTCACGCAAAAGTGCATTCGCAAAAAGGTTCATGAAAACACAAACTACAATCCTAGGACATTAATACAAATCAACAAACATGCACAAACACACTCGCTCAAATGGACATGCACAAACGTACATGTATAAAAACATGCGCAAAAGTGCATTCGCAACAATGTTCCTAAAAACACGAAATACAACACTAGGAATTTAATACGCATAACCAAACAACAGCAAGAACACTAGATACAAAAGATACAGTGGAGTGTAGAAATAACACTCAACGTTTACGTTTACGTGGATTTTTTTATGGAATAATTTATATTTCTCTTTTCATTGGTGGATTAGTATTCTATAGGTACAAATTGATAATGAGGTGTCCATGAAGCAAAAATGATCAAAGAGTAAGAAAAGAGTTGCAATTAGGAAAATAAAATGATATTAGAAGAGAGGATCCCTCAACATCTTCGGTAGTGTCCACGAAGTCGAGCATAACTTTGTCATCCGGACTCCAAATAAACTGGTTCCGGCGGCATTAGAAAGCTATTTCAGCTGGCTACAATTCCTGTCTAATGTCAAATTTCCAAATTCGGACTCGAACATGGTCAAAATTGGATTCCAAAAGCGATCATGAAAATACCCGCTACAGTTCGAGGACACGAATGCGCATCAAGAAACGTGCACAAAAACACTCGCTACAAAAGATAAGCACATAAGTAAAAGTACAAAATCATGCACAAAAGTATTCACGCAAAAGTGCATTCGCAAAAAGGTTCATGAAAACACAAACTACAATCCTAGGACATTAATACAAATCAACAAACATGCACAAACACACTCGCTCAAATGGACATGCACAAACGTACATGTATAAAAACATGCGCAAAAGTGCATTCGCAACAATGTTCCTAAAAACACGAAATACAACACTAGGAATTTAATACGCATAACCAAACAACAGCAAGAACACTAGATACAAAAGATACAGTGGAGTGTAGAAATAACACTCAACGTTTACGTTTACGTGGATTTTTTTATGGATTAATTTATATTTCTCTTTTCATTGGTGGATTTAGTATTCTATAGGTACAAATTGATACTGAGGTGTCCATGAAGCAAAAATGATCAAAGAGTAAGAAAAGAGTTGCAATTAGGAAAATAAAATGATATTAGAAGAGAGGATCCCTCAACATCTTCGGTAGTGTCCACGAAGTCGAGCATAACTTTCTCATCCTGAACCCAAATAAACTGGTTCCGGCGGCATTAGAAAGCTATTTCAGCTGGCTACAATTCCTGCCTAATGTCAAATTTCCAAATTCGGACTCGAACATGGTCGAAATTGGATTCCAAAAGCGATCATGAAAATACCCGCTACAGTTCAAGGACACGAATGCGCATCAAGGAACGTGCACAAAAACACTCGCTACGAAAGATAAGCACATAAGTAAAAGTACAAAATCATGCACAAAAGTACTCACGCAAAAGTGCATTCGCAAAAAGGTTCATGAAAACACAAACTACAATCCTAGGACATTAATACAAATCAACAAACATGCACAAACACACTCGCTCAAATGGACATGCACAAATGTACATGTAACAAAACATGCGCAAAAGTGCATTCGCAACAACGTTCCTAAAAACACGAAATACAACACTAGGAATTTAATACGCATAACCAAACAACGGCAAGAACACTAGATACAAAAGATACAGTGGAGTGTAGAAATAACACTCAACGTTTACGTTTACGTGGATTTTTTTATGGATTAATTTATATTTCTCTTTTCATTGGTGGATTTAGTATTCTATAGGTACAAATTGATAATGAGGTGTCCATGAAGCAAAAATGATCAAAGAGTAAGAAAAGAGTTGCAATTAGGAAAATAAAATGAAATTAGAAGAGAGGATCCCTCAACATCTTCGGTAGTGTCCACGAAGTCGAGCATAACTTTGTCATCCGGACTCCATATAAACTGGTTCCGGCGGCATTAGAAAGCTATTTCAGCTGGCTACAATTCCTGTCTAATGTCAAATTTCCAAATTCGAACTCGAACATGGTCAAAATTGGATTCCAAAAGCGATCATGAAAATACCCGCTACAGTTCGAGGACACGAATGCGCATCAAGAAACGTGCACAAAAACACTCGCTACAAAAGATACGCACATAAGTAAAATTACAAAATCATGCACAAAAGTACTCACGCAAAAGTGCATTCGCAAAAAGGTACATGAAAACACAAACTACAATCCAAGGACAATAATACAAATCAACAAACATGCACAAACACACTCGCTCAAATGGACATGCACAAACGTACATGTAAAAAAACATGTGCAAAAGTGCATTCGCAACAACGTTCTTAAAAACACGAAATACAACACCAGGACTTTAATACGCATAACCAAACAACAGCAAGAACACACTATATACGAAAGATACAGTGGAGTGTAGAAATAACACTCAACGTTTACGTTTACGTGGATTTTTTTATGGATTAATTTATATTTCTCTTTTCATTGGTGAATTTAGTATTCTATAGGTACAAATTGATAATGAGGTGTCCATGAAGCAAAAATGATCAAAGAGTAACAAAAGAGTTGCAATTAGGAAAATAACATGAAATTAGAAGAGAGGATCCCTCAACATCTTCGGTAGTGTCCACGAAGTCGAGCATAACTTACTCATCCGGACTCCAAATAATCTGGTTCCGGCGGCATTAGAAAGCTATTTCAGCTGGCTACAATTCCTGTCTAATGTCAAATTTCCAAATTCGGACTCGAACATGGTCAAAATTGGATTCCAAAAGCGATCATGAAAATACCCGCTACAGTTCGAGGACACGAATGCGCATTAAGAAACGTGCACAAAAACACTCGCTACAAAAGATACGCACATAAGTAAAAGTATAAAATCATGCACAAAAGTACTCACGCAAAAGTGCATTCGCAAAAAGGTACATGAGAACACAAACTACAATCCTAGGACAATAATACAAATCAACAAACATGCACAAACACACTCGTTCAAATGGACATGCACAAACGTACATGTAAAAAAACATGCGCAAAAGTGCATTCGCAACAACGTTCTTAAAAACACGAAATACAACACCAGGACTTTAATACGCATAACCAAACAACAGCAAGAACACAGTAGATACAAAAGATACAGTGGAGTGTAGAAATAACACTCAACGTTTACGTTTACGTGGATTTTTTTATGGATTAATTAATATTTCTCTTTTCATTGGTGGATTTAGTATTCTATAGGTACAAATTGATAATGAGGTGTCCATGAAGGAAAAATGATCAAAGAGTAAGAAAAGAGTTGCAATTAGGAAAATAAAATGAAATTAGAAGAGAGGATCCCTCAACATCTTCGGTAGTGTCCACGAAATCGAGCACAACTTTCTCATCCGGACTCCAAATAAACTGGTTCCGGCGGCATTAGAA
Source organism: Erythranthe guttata (assembly GCF_000504015.1). The sequence goes on from NW_012193624.1 coordinate 56,885, forward strand.
AGCTATTTCAGCTGGCTACAATTCTTGTCTAATGTCAAATTTCCAAATTCGGACTCGAACATGGTCAAAATTGGATTCCAAAAGCGATCATGAAAATACCCGCTACAGTTCGAGGACACGAATGCACATCAAGAAACGTGCACAAAAACACTCGCTACAAAAGATAAGCACATAAGTAAAAGTACAAAATCATGCACAAAAGTACTCACGCAAAAGTGCATTCGCAAAAAGGTTCATGAAAACACAAACTACAATCCTAGGACATTAATACAAATCAACAAACATGCACAAACACACTCGCTCAAATGGACATGCACAAACGTACATGTAAAAAAACATGCGCAAAAGTGCATTCGCAACAACGTTCCTAAAAACACGAAATACAACACTAGGAATTTAATACGCATAACCAAACAACAGCAAGAACACTAGATACAAAAGATACATTGGAGTGTAGAAATAACACTCAACGTTTACGTTTACGTGGATTTTTTTATGGAATAATTTATATTTCTCTTTTCATTGGTGGATTAGTATTCTATAGGTACAAATTGATAATGAGGTGTCCATGAAGCAAAAATGATCAAAGAGTAAGAAAAGAGTTGCAATTAGGAAAATAAAATGAAATTAGAAGAGAGGATCCCTCAACATCTTCGGTAGTGTCCACGAAGTCGAGCATAACTTTGTCATCCGGACTCCAAATGACCTGGTTCCGGCGGCATTAGAAAGCTATTTCAGCTGGCTACAATTCCTGTCTAATGTCAAATTTCCAAATTCGGACTCGAACATGGTCAAAATTGGATTCCAAAAGCGATCATGAAAATACCCGCTACAGTTCGAGGACACGAATGCGCATCAAGAAACGTGCACAAAAACACTCGCTACAAAAGATACGCACATAAGTAAAAGTACAAAATCATGCACAAAAGTACTCACGCAAAAGTTCATTCGCAAAAAGGTACATGAAAACACAAACTACAATCCTAGGACAATAATACAAATCAACAAACATGCACAAACACACTCGCTCAAATGGACATGCACAAACGTACATGTAAAAAAACATGCGCAAAAGTGCATTCGCAACAACGTTCTTAAAAACACGAAATACAACACCAGGACTTTAATACGCATAACCAAACAACAGCAAGAACACACTAGATACAAAAGATACAGTGGAGTGTAGAAGAGAACACTCAACGTTTACGTTTACGTGGATTTTTTTATGGAATAATTT
>NW_012193624.1:77129-88226 GCF_000504015.1 Erythranthe guttata
TTTTGGGGGAAGGGGGGCCCCGAAAACCAGTTTTTCAGGGGGCCAAGGAACAAAAAGGGAAAGGGGTTTTGGGTCCCCCAAACCTTATAAAACCCTCTCCAAACAAATTTTCCTGGGGGAAATTTGGAATTTTCTTCCTTCTTTTCGAAAGAATTCCCCGTTTTTTTTTTTTTTTTTTTTTTTTTTTTTTTTTTTTTAGCCGAAACCGGTTTTTTCAAGATTCTTTTTTTTTTTTTTTTTTTTTTTCGGATTTTCTTTTTTTTTTTTTTTTTTGTTTTTTTTTTTAACCAACAAACCCTAACGTGGGGCTGCAAGTAACTTTAATGAAAAGCAAAATTCGATTTTTTTTTTTTTTTAACGAAGACTCTAGGCAACAGAATTCACGAAAAGATGAGATAGAGAAGACACGAAGAACGGAAACAAAACAAAGACACGAAAAAAAAAAAAAAGGATAGGTGAAACCTTTTCTTGGAAATTGGCTCTGGTTACCAACTGATACGAACCCCGTAGAACTTGTTACGGGACCCAATAATCTTATGCGGAAGCAAGAACGGAACGTCCAAAAAATAAAGGATTCGATTGGCGGAATTCGGAATATTGACCCCGTAGCTATAGAGAGCTAGAAACCAATATTATCAAGGTGGAAGTATTGACCCCGTGATTATAATGAATCAGAAACCAATACTATAGTGCTAAGAATAATTCACAAGAATCCACTCGCAAAATATCCCGAAGAGTTGTTGAAGAACAACGAAGGAGAATTTTAATCTCTCAAAATAATACTTAAAAAACGTCCAAAAAATAATCACCTTAAAGCAACCTATTTATAAGTGTCAAAGAGACCTAATCTAACAAGGAAAATAAATCCTAACTTATCTATTATAAGGAAATAACGAAATAAACTAACTCTAGTCCAAATAGGACTCTAAATGACAAGAAATAAATTGTCCAATAATAAAATACGAAAATTGATAATAATCATCTTTTCCAAGTCATGGCTTCTTGGCTGGATGACTAGACGGGCTCAAGTCCTTGAGCTCGGCTTGCTTCACAATCTGGCCCGATAATTCGCTCCAATTAATCTCAGGTGGGATCGAACTAGACTTCGTCAATTCTTCATTTTGGAGCTCGTGTTCTACTAAGTTAAGCATGGCTGCTTCAATGCGCTTGGCCCGAGCTCGGGTAATCGGTCCTCTTGGCACATGCAGCTCGTCCAAGTCATCAACTCCTTCATCCAGCTCGGCACTACCTCGCGTAATTGGCTGGATCGTATCACTACAATTCCTGTCTAATGCCAAATTTCCAAATTCGGACTCGAACATGGTCAAAATTGGATTCCAAAAGCGATCATGAAAATACCCGCTACAGTTCGAGGACACGAATGCGCATCAAGAAACGTGCACAAAAACACTCGCTACAAAAGATAAGCTCATAAGTAAAAGTAAAAAAACATGCGCAAAAGTGCATTCGCAACAACGTTCTTAAAAACACGAAATACAACACTAGGACTTTAATACGCATAACCAAACAACAGCAAGAACACTAGATACAAAAGATACAGTGGAGTGTAGAAATAACACTCAACGTTTACGTTTACGTGGATTTTTTTATGGATTAATTTATATTCCTCTTTTCATTGGTGGATTTAGTATTCTATAGGTACAAATTGATAATGAGGTGTCCATGAAGGAAAAATGATCAAAGAGTAAGAAAAGAGTTGCAATTAGGAAAATAAAATGAAATTAGAAGAGAGGATCCCTCAACATCTTCGGTAGTGTCCACGAAGTCGAGCATAACTTTCTCATCCGGACTCCAAATAAACTGGTTCTAGCGGCATTAGAAAGCTATTTCAGCTGGCTACAATTCCTGTCTAATGCCAAATTTCCAAATTCGGACTCGAACATGGTCAAAATTGTATTCCAAAAGCGATCATGAAAATACCCGCTACAGTTCGAGGACACGAATGCGCATCAAGAAACGTGCACAAAAACACTCGCTACAAAAGATACGCACATAAGTAAAAGTACAAAATCATGCACAAAAGTACTCACGCAAAAGTGCATTCGCAAAAAGGTTCATGAAAACACAAACTACAATCCTAGGACAATAATACAAATCAACAAACATGCACAAACACACTCGCTCAAATGGACATGCACAAACGTACATGTAAAAAAACATGCACAAAAGTGCATTCGCAACAACGTTCTTAAAAACACGAAATACAACACCAGGACTTTAATACGCATAACCAAACAACAGCAAGAACACACTAGATACAAAAGATACAGTGGAGTGTAGAAATAACACTCAACGTTTACGTTTACGTGGATTTTTTTATGGATTAATTTATATTTCTCTTTTAATTGGTGGATTTAGTATTCTATAGGTACAAATTCATAATGAGGTGTCCATGAAGTAAAAATGATCAAAGAGTAAGAAAAGAGTTGCAATTAGGAAAATAAAATGAAATTAGAAGAGAGGATCCCTCAACATCTTCGGTAGTGTCCACGAAGTCGAGCACAACTTTCTCATCCGGACTCCAAATAAACTGGTTCCGGCGGCATTAGAAAGCTATTTCAGCTGGCTACAATTCCTGTCTAATGCCAAATTTCCAAATTCGGACTCGAACATGGTCAAAATTGGATTCCAAAAGCGATCATGAAAATACCCGCTACAGTTCGAGGACACGAATGCGCATCAAGAAACGTGCACAAAAACACTCGCTACAAAAGATAAGCTCATAAGTAAAAGTAAAAAAACATGCGCAAAAGTGCATTCGCAACAACGTTCTTAAAAACACGAAATACAACACTAGGACTTTAATACGCATAACCAAACAACAGCAAGAACACTAGATACAAAAGATACAGTGGAGTGTAGAAATAACACTCAACGTTTACGTTTACGTGGATTTTTTTATGGATTAATTTATATTCCTCTTTTCATTGGTGGATTTAGTATTCTATAGGTACAAATTGATAATGAGGTGCCCATGAAGGAAAAATGATCAAAGAGTAAGAAAAGAGTTGCAATTAGGAAAATAAAATGAAATTAGAAGAGAGGATCCCTCAACATCTTCGGTAGTGTCCACGAAGTCGAGCATAACTTTCTCATCCGGACTCCAAATAAACTGGTTCTGGCGGCATTAGAAAGCTATTTCAGCTGGCTACAATTCCTGTCTAATGCCAAATTTCCAAATTCGGACTCGAACATGGTCAAAATTGGATTCCAAAAGCGATCATGAAAATACCCGCTACAGTTCGAGGACACGAATGCGCATCAAGAAACGTGCACAAAAACACTCGCTACAAAAGATACGCACATAAGTAAAAGTACAAAATCATGCACAAAAGTACTCACGCAAAAGTGCATTCGCAAAAAGGTTCATGAAAACACAAACTACAATCCTAGGACAATAATACAAATCAACAAACATGCACAAACACACTCGCTCAAATGGACATGCACAAACGTACATGTAAAAAAACATGCGCAAAAGTGCATTCGCAACAACGTTCTTAAAAACACGAAATACAACACCAGGACTTTAATACGCATAACCAAACAACAGCAAGAACACACTAGATACAAAAGATACAGTGGAGTGTAGAAATAACACTCAACGTTTACGTTTACGTGGATTTTTTTATGGATTAATTTATATTTCTCTTTTAATTGGTGGATTTAGTATTCTATAGGTACAAATTCATAATGAGGTGTCCATGAAGTAAAAATGATCAAAGAGTAAGAAAAGAGTTGCAATTAGGAAAATAAAATGAAATTAGAAGAGAGGATCCCTCTGTAACGCCCCACAACCTAACAGCAGAATCCAATCGGATCACCACCATTAAGTTAGGGATGCTAACCTTTTTATATACACTTAAATATTATGGTTTTAATACAAAAATAAGTTATATGCTTTGAAAAGAAATCAAACTTTGTGCTTTCTCAAAATCTGTACATATACGTATATAAATATTTAATGTTTACAAAATTACATTGTACAAAAACCATAATAGAGCGGCTAACAAAATTAAATCAGAGTTTCTAGCTCGGCTACAAAATGGCTCGAAGCATGGCATATGAACAAATCTCTGACTGGCCGCTTTTGGCTAGGTCAACTTCTAAATATGTACATCATTACCTGCATCATAAGAACCTAATGAGCTAATGGCTCAGCAAGTTGAAACTGATGTAATAGCGATATATCACATAACACATTATTCATTCAATAAGTACAATATCACATATAACTTCATTCATGATCCTTTTCTTTGAAATCCTTCTCTTTATCGGGTACCCTTGAAGTGTGGTACTTGACTGATAGCAATAGGCTTTCGTTTTCGGAACCTGTTCATCATATTTGGCCATAGATAATACGGGGGTTTCCATACCGGCCTTTCGACCTCAGGTATTAGCCGTATTTCATTTCATTAATTGTGGGTTTTCCATACTGGTCTTTCGACCTCAGGTATTTGCCACCATGTGTTGGGTCCGCCGGTTCCTCCCGCGTCCCTTGCCTACTCGACCATCAATCAAGTACCATACTCCCATTTTCAAAACATCTTTCATATCATTAATTCATCAATCATTCAAACATCATGGAGAACACGTAGCAAAAGTCACATTAAAGAACACATAATTAGATTCTTATGATGGGCAAATGAAAGCTTCAACTTACCTCAAGTCCAATATGGTCTATGAAGTGAAAAGATCAGTCTCATATAGGTTGTGCTAGAGTCCTTGATTATAGATGAATTCAAACTTCAAAACGTAGGATTTTCAGCTAGAAAAGGTGAAGAACTTGTTCTAGCTATACTTCTATGAGTTCTTAGGGTTTGATATTCTCTTATGTGAATATGGAAGTGAAGAAATAAGAAGAGAAGCTTAAGTGAATAGGTCTGGTCGTTTTTGGAAGAAGACAAGTGAAAATGAAGACCAAAACTCAAAGTCTTCACTTATCTACCCATTCCCAACAAGGCCAAATGGAGGGTGGTGATTGGAAGGCTTGTATTTGCTGGATTCTTGTGGTTCCTCCACGTTTTTATAGCTTGATATGAGATAGGGGGCTGATGCTTACTCATTATAATCAAGTGGAAACAATTTCAGAATGGTCTTGTGCAACCTAGTCAACCAACCAATCAAATTGCACCCTTTTGCATACTTTTGGTTTTAGTCTAATATGAGTTACTTTAAGTAATTACATATGTAATTAATCATATTAAAATGTAATTAAAATGCAGAACTGCAATTAAGACAAATATATCAGCGTTTAGCACATTGATCCCTTCTTAACCGAGAAACTGAGCTTCAAACTACAATAAATCACTTAAGTCTCATGTTAAATCATAAAATAGGAGTTCAATAACATGTATCATGTATCAGCACATTTTAAGAAAAGTATTCGATCACGTATTAAAACACAATTAAGGCACATGTGTAACAAGTAGTCGTGATCATGCATCATGAATAATGAATTATAACTACATGCATTGATGCAATATGCTTATTATTGGCCATGTATGGATGATTGGGCATTACAATCCTTCCCTCCTTATAAAATTTCGCCCTCGAAATTTGACGTACCGAACAATTCTGGATATTTGCTATGCATTTCTTCCTCTCTTTCCCACGTGGCTTCTTCAATAGATTGATTTCTCCACAATACCTTAACTAATGGAATCTTTTTATTTCTCAGCTCCTTGACTTTTTGATCAATAATTTGAATTGGTTTCTCCTCATAAGACAAATCTGCAGAAAACTCCAACGGTTCATAACTCAACACATGAGAGGGATTTGAAATGTACTTCTTCAACATAGACACATGGAAAACATTGTGAACACCAGATAATGAAGGAGGTAAGGCTACTCTATATGCTCTATCACCAACTCTTTCAAGGATTTCAAACGGACCAACATATCTCGGACTAAGTTTTCCTTTCTTTCCAAATCTCATGATGCCTTTCAATGGAGCCACTTTCAAAAATACATGGTCGCCAACCGCAAACTCTAGATCTCTTCTTCGTTTATCTGCATAACTTTTCTGTCTACTCTGTGCCGTCTTCATTCTTTCCCTTATCTTTTGTACCGTCTCAGCTGTATGTTGCACCATCTCTGGCCCAAGTAGACTTCTTTCGCCAACTTCATCCCAATGAACTGGAGATCTACATTTTCTCCCATATAGTGCTTCATAAGGTGCCATTCCAATTGTGGATTGATAGCTGTTATTGTAAGTGAACTCTATCAATGGAAGCTTTTCATCCCAGCTCCCTTTCAAATCTAGAACACAAGCTCTTAACATATCCTCAAGTATTTGAATAACTCTCTCGGATTGTCTATCGGTCTGTGGATGAAATGCTGTACTAAATGCAAGCTTCGTCCCCATGGCATTGTGCAAACTCTTCCAAAATGCAGAAGTAAACTTCGGATCTCTATCAGACACTATTGACACTGGCACTCCATGCAATCTAACTACCTCTTTAATATATTGTTGTGCATATTGCTCCATGTTGAATGTGGACTTCACTGGAAGAAAATGGGCTGATTTAGTTAGTCTATCAACAACCACCCATATGGAATTGTATCCCCTTTGTGTTCTAGGCAATCCAAGCACAAAATCCATTGTAATATGCTCCCATTTCCACTCTGGAAGCAGTAAAGGTTTCAATAGTCCTGCTGGTCTTTGATGTTCCATTTTAACTTGTTGACAAGTGAGGCATTCAGCCACAAACTTTGCTATATCTTTCTTCATGTTAGGCCACCAGTAGTGTAGTTGTAAGTCTTTGTACATTTTTGTGCTGCCCGGGTGCACTGAGTAAGGACTTCTGTGAGCTTCTTCCAAAATGTCGCCCTTTATGTTAGCATCAAAAGGAACACACAATCTGCCTTTATATCTAATTATTTCATCGTTACCAATAGAGAAGTTCGGCCTCTTCTTAGCATCAATCATACTTCGCAACCTGGACAAATACTTATCCACTTTCTGAGCCTCTTTGATTCGGTCATGCAATACGGGTTTTAATACTAAAGATGATAAAGAACTAACCGTCCCTTTAGGTACAATTTCAAGCTCTAATCTTTGTAAATCCAGTAGTATTGGTTTCTGCATAACAAGGAAGGAAGACATAGATTTTCGACTCAATGCATCGGCAACTACATTAGCTTTACCAGGATGATAGTTAATCACACAGTCATAATCCTTCACAAGTTCTAACCATCTTCGTTGTCTCATATTCAATTCTTTCTGAGTGAAGAAGTACTTCAAGCTCTTGTGATCCGTGTAAATCTCACATTTCTCACCATATAGGTAATGCCTCCAAATTTTCAAGGCAAACACAACGGCAGCAAGCTCTAAATCATGAGTTGGGTAATTCTTCTCATACTCCTTCAATTGTCTTGAAGCATAGGCGATAACATTCCCATGTTGCATCAATACAGCACCCAATCCATTTTTTGAAGCATCACTATACACTACGAATCCACCAGTTCCAGAAGGAATGACGAGAACAGGAGCTGTAGTCAATCTCCGTTTCAACTCTTGAAAGCTACTTTCACATGCATCAGTCCATACATACTTCACGTTCTTTCGTGTAAGCATTGTTAATGGAGTTGCTATCTTCGAAAATCCCTGAACAAATCTTCGATAATATCCTGCCAATCCTAAGAAACTTCTAACCTCTGATACAGATGTTGGTGTTGGCCAATTTTTGACAGCTTCTATCTTACTCGGATCGACAGAAATACCATTCTTGGACACGACATGCCCTAGGAATACAACTTGATCAAGCCAAAACTCGCACTTCTTAAATTTAGCATATAGTTGCCGTTCTTTCAATATTTGCAACACCACTCTCAAATGTTCTCTATGTTCGTCTTTATCATGGGAATAGATCAAGATATCATCAATGAACACAATCACAAATTTGTCGAGGAACTCCTTGAACACCCTATTCATCAAATCCATAAAAGCTGCGGGGGCATTTGTTAAGCCAAAGGGCATGACTAGAAATTCATAATGTCCGTACCTTGTTCTAAATGCAGTCTTTTGTATGTCATCCTCCTTTATTTTCAATTGATGATACCCGGAGCGTAAATCGATCTTCGAAAATATTGATGCTCCTTGCAATTGATCAAACAAATCATCTATTCTGGGTAGCGGATATTTGTTCTTGATTGTAAGTTTGTTCAGTTCTCTATAATCGATGCATAAACGTAATGTACCATCTTTCTTTTTCACAAACAAAACCGGTGCTCCCCAAGGAGAATAACTCGGCCGAATAAGACCTTTATGCAACAAGTCTTGTAGTTGAATCTTCAACTCTTTTAGTTCTGTTGGTGCCATTCTGTATGGAGCTTTAGAAATAGGAGTACTTCCGGGCAACGTATCAATAACAAATTCAATTTCTCGATCCGATGGTAGTCCTGGTAAGTCATCTGGAAATACCTCAAGAAATTGATCAACCACATCCACATCTTGGGGTTTCAATTGTGTTTGTACTGAAGTGTCCATAACATTAACCAAGTATCCAACAAAACCCCTACTCATCATCTTTTGAGCCTTCAATGCAGCTATAAATGGTATTGAAGATGAAAGTGAATGACCGCCGAACTCGAAATGTTCTTCACCAGGTGGTTGGAAGATGACAACCTTCCGATTACAATTAATGGTTGCATAATATTTTGTAAGCCAATCCATGCCCAAAATAGTCTCAAAATTTGCGACAGGTAAAACAACAAGATCCGCACAAAGTGTTCTACCACTAATCTGAATAGAACAATGTTTCAACATTTGGTTGGAATTCATCTCTTCCCCTGATGGAGTCGTCACATTGTACATCACATCCAACGTATCTGGTATAATGCTCAATCTCCTCACCAATGAATGTGATGCAAATGAATGAGTAGATCCTGAGTCTATTAATGCAAGTGCTGGAGTTCCTAAAATTAAAATAGTACCTGAGACAACGGATGCATCTACATCAGCTTGTTCTTTAGTCATTGCATACACTCTCGCTTGAACTTTGACTGGTGGGGTGCGACAATCCCTTGCAATATGCCCTGGCTTCTTACACCTGAAGCAACGATTTAAACCGCTATAGCATTCTCCAAAATGATTCTTCCCACATGTGGCACACTTGGGCTTTTCAACTGTAGTGGAACTTTGTACAACTCTAGGGCGCTTCTCATTTACTTGGCCTGATTTTTGCTCTGGTTTCTTCCATTGAGATTGAGTTCTTGGAGTAAAAGTTTGCCTCTTCTGTTGATGAAATTTCTGAATTTCCTTCTCATCAAAGTCAGCCATCAATGCGTTGTCCACCACTTGTCGAAACTCGTTTGGAGAAGAGATCCTTACATCTTTTCTAATAACTGGGTTGAGGCCTCTCATGAAGTGATCCATCTTTTCTTTGTTATCTTTAGCTATGTAAGGTACATACTTGCAACCCTCCTCGAATTTTCGCACGTAGTCACATACGGACATTTCATTCTGCTTCAATTCTAAGAACTCTTTTACTTTGAGTGACCGGACATCCCTCGTGAAATACTTGTCATAAAAGATTGTTTTGAATGCCTCCCATGTCAACTTCTCCATATCCACTGCAAGTTTTGTACCCTCCCACCAAGTTCTAGCTTCTTTCTTCAATAGGAAAATGGCACAAAGTACTTTCTCGGAATCTTCGATACGCATGTAATCAAAGATGACATCTAGAGATTTAACCCATTCTTCCGCAACCATAGGATCAGACCCACCATAGAAATCAACCGGTTCCATTTTACGAAATTTCTCATACACGGTAAGAGAGTTATCGTGTCTAGCTTGTGGAGGAGGTTGTTGGTTTTGTTCATGGGTTCGCTGTTGCATATCGAACAATTTTTGTATCTGTTCGCCATGCATTCTAGTCTGTTGCTGAATCAAACCAGCTAAATTATCAACTAAGTTGTAGTCGCCCTCGTGGTCAACAATCCCTGTCTTCCTTTTTGGTGCCATTACTTCCTATACATTGCCGAATCTCATCCCATTCATTAGCCAATACTAATGCACAATCATGACAATGGCATACATATGTTAAGATAATCAAACACATAGGTAAATAAGAATAGAGTTAACCAAGCTTCCCAGCCAAAGTATGTTCATATGCCTTCTTCTGTCTTCAGAAAAGATTTTAAACCTCCGCTCTGATACCACAAAATGTAACGCCCCACAACCTAACAGCAGAATCCAATCGGATCACCACCATTAAGTTAGGGATGCTAACCTTTTTATATACACTTAAATATTATGGTTTTAATACAAAAATAAGTTATATGCTTTGAAAAGAAATCAAACTTTGTGCTTTCTCAAAATCTGTACATATACGTATATAAATATTTAATGTTTACAAAATTACATTGTACAAAAACCATAATAGAGCGGCTAACAAAATTAAATCAGAGTTTCTAGCTCGGCTACAAAATGGCTCGAAGCATGGCATATGAACAAATCTCTGACTGGCCGCTTTTGGCTAGGTCAACTTCTAAATATGTACATCATTACCTGCATCATAAGAACCTAATGAGCTAATGGCTCAGCAAGTTGAAACTGATGTAATAGCGATATATCACATAACACATTATTCATTCAATAAGTACAATATCACATATAACTTCATTCATGATCCTTTTCTTTGAAATCCTTCTCTTTATCGGGTACCCTTGAAGTGTGGTACTTGACTGATAGCAATAGGCTTTCGTTTTCGGAACCTGTTCATCATATTTGGCCATAGATAATACGGGGGTTTCCATACCGGCCTTTCGACCTCAGGTATTAGCCGTATTTCATTTCATTAATTGTGGGTTTTCCATACTGGTCTTTCGACCTCAGGTATTTGCCACCATGTGTTGGGTCCGCCGGTTCCTCCCGCGTCCCTTGCCTACTCGACCATCAATCAAGTACCATACTCCCATTTTCAAAACATCTTTCATATCATTAATTCATCAATCATTCAAACATCATGGAGAACACGTAGCAAAAGTCACATTAAAGAACACATAATTAGATTCTTATGATGGGCAAATGAAAGCTTCAACTTACGTGGACCTGGGAGTGATATATATCTC
>NW_012193624.1:103108-142599 GCF_000504015.1 Erythranthe guttata
GTACAAATGGATAATTAGGTGTCCATGAAGCAAAAAGACCAAAGAGTAAGAAAAGAGTTGCAATAGGAAAATAAAATCAAATTAGAAGAGAGGATACCTCAACATCTTCGGTAGTGTCCACGAAGTCGAGCATAACTTTCTCATCCAGACTCCAAATCAACTGGTTCTTGCGGCATTTGAAAGCTATTTCAGCTGGCTACAATTCCTGGCTAGTGTCAAATTTCCAAATTTGGACTCGAACATGGTCAAAATTGGATTCCAAAAGCGATCATGAAAATACCCGCTACAGTTCGAGGACACGAACGCGCATCAAGAAACGTGCACAAAAACACTCGCTACAAAAGATACGCACATAAGTAAAAGTACAAAATCATGCACAAAATTACTCACGCAAAAGTGCATTCGCAAAAAGGATCATGAAAACACAAACTACAATCCTAGGACATTAGTACAAATCAACAAACATGCACGAACACACTCGCTCAAATGGACATGCACAAACGTACATGTAAAAAAACATGCGCAAAAGTGCATTCGCAACAACGTTCTTAAAAACACGAAATACAACACTAGGACTTTAATACGCATAACCAAACAACAGCAAAAACACTGGATACAAAAGATACAGGTGGACTGTAGAAAATAACACTCAACCTTAACGTTTACGTGGACTTTCTTTATGGATTAATTTATATATCGGTTTAATTGGTAGATTTGGTATCCTATAGGTACAAATTGATAATTAGGTGTCCATGAAGCAAAAATGAGCAAAGAGTAAGAAAAGAGTTGCAATTAGGAAAATAAAATCAAATTAGAAGAGAGGATCCCTCAACATCTTCGGTAGTGTCCACGAAGTCGAGCATAACTTTCTCATCCGGACTCCAAATCAACTCGTTCCGGCGGCATTAGAAAGCTATATCTGCTGGCTACAATTCCTGTCTAATGTCAAATTTCCAAATTCGGACTCGAACATGGTCAAAATTGGATTCCAAAAGCGATCATGAAAATACCCACTACAGTTCGAGGACACGAATGCGCATCAAGAAACGTGCACAAAAACACTCGCTACAAAAGATACGCACATAAGTAAAAGTACAAAATCAAGCACAAAAGTACTCACGCAAAAGTGCATTCGCAAAAAGGATCATGAAAACACAAACTACAATCCTAGGATAATAATACAAATCAACAAACATGCACAAACACACTCCCTCAAATGGACATGCACAAACGTACATGTAAAAAAACATGCGCAAAAGTGCATTCGCAACAACGTTCTTAAAAACACGAAATACAACAGCAGGACTTTAATACGCATAACCAAACAACAACAAGAACACACTAGATACAAAAGATACAGTGGAGTGTAGAAATAACACTCAACGTTTACGTTTACGTGGATTTTTTTATGGATTAATTTATATTTCTCTTTTCATTGGTGGATTTAGTATTCTATAGGTACAAATTGATTATGAGGTGTCCATGAAGCAAAAATGATCAAAGAGTAAGAAAAGAGTTGCAACTAGGAAATATAAAATGAAATTAGAAGAGAGGATCCCTTAACATCTTCGGTAGTGTCCACGAAGTCGAGCACAACTTTCTCATCCGGACTCCAAATAAACTAGTTCTGGCGGCATTAGAAAGCTATTTCAGCTGGCTACAATTCTTGTCTAATGTCAAATTTCCAAATTCGGACTCGAACATGGTCAAAATTGGATTCCAAAAGCGATCATGAAAATACCCGCTACAGTTCGAGGACACGAATGCGCATCAAGAAACGTGCACAAAAACACTCGCTACAAAAGATAAGCACATAAGTAAAAGTACAAAATCATGCACAAAAGTACTCACGCAAAAGTGCATTCGCAAAAAGGTTCATGAAAACACAAACTACAATCCTAGGACATTAATACAAATCAACAAACATGCACAAACACACTCGCTCAAATGGACATGCACAAACGTACATGTAAAAAAACATGCGCAAAAGTGCATTCGCAACAACGTTCCTAAAAACACGAAATACAACACTAGGAATTTAATACGCATAACCAAACAACAGCAAGAACACTAGATACAAAAGATACATTGGAGTGTAGAAATAACACTCAACGTTTACGTTTACGTGGATTTTTTTATGGAATAATTTATATTTCTCTTTTTGGTGGATTATTATTCTATAGGTACAAATTGATAATGAGGTGTCCATGAAGCAAAAATGATCAAAGAGTAAGAAAAGAGTTGCAATTAGGAAAATAAAATTAAATTAGAAGAGAGGATCCCTCAACATCTTCGGTAGTGTCTACGAAGTCGAGCATAACTTTGTCATCCGGACTCCAAATGAACTGGTTCCGGCGGCATTAGAAAGCTATTTCAGCTGGCTACAATTCTTGTCTAATGTCAAATTTCCAAATTCGGACTCTAACATGGTCAAAATTGGATTCCAAAAGCAATCATGAAAATACCCGCTACACTTCGAGGACACGAATGCGCATCAAGAAACGTGCACAAAAACACTCGCTACAAAAGATACGCACATAAGTAAAAGTACAAAATCATGCACAAAAGTACTCACGCAAAAGTGCATTCGCAAAAAGGTTCATGAAAACACAAACTACAATCCTAGGACATTAATACAAATCAACAAACATGCACAAACACACTCGCTCAAATGGACATGCACAAACGTACATGTAAAAAAACATGCGCAAAAGTGCATTGGCAACAACGTTCCTAAAAACACGAAATACAACACTAGGAATTTAATACGCATAACCAAACAACAGCAAGAACACTAGATACAAAAGATACAGTGGAGTGTAGAAATAACACTCAACGTTTACGTTTACGTGGATTTTTTTATGGATTAATTTATATTTCTCTTTTCATTGGTGGATTTAGTATTCTATAGGTACAAATTGATAATGAGGTGTCCATGAAGCAAAAATGATCAAAGAGTAAGAAAAGAGTTTCAATTAGGAAAATAAAATGAAATTAGAAGAGAGGATCCCTCAACATCTTCGGTAGTGTCCACGAAGTCGAGCATAACGTTCTCATCCGGACTCCAAGTAAACTGGTTCGGGCGGCATTAGAAAGCTATTTCAGCTGGCTACAATTCTTGTCTAATGTCAAATTTCCAAATTCGGACTCGAACATGGTCAAAATTGGATTCCAAAAGCGATCATGAAAATACCCGCTACAGTTCGAGGACACGAATGCGCATCAAGAAACGTGCACAAAAACACTCGCTACAAAAGATAAGCACATAAGTAAAAGTACAAAATTATGCACAAAAGTACTCACGCAAAAGTGCATTCGCAAAAAGGTTCATATAACCCAAACTACAATCCTAGGACATTAATACAAATCAACAAACATGCACAAACACACTCGCTCAAATGGACATGCACAAACGTACATGTAAAAAAACATGCGCAAAAGTGCATTCGCAACAACGTTCCTAAAAACACGAAATACAACACTAGGAATTTAATACGCATAACCAAACAACAGCAAGAACACTAGATACAAAAGATACAGTGGAGTGTAGAAATAACACTCAACGTTTACGTTTACGTGGATTTTTTTATGGAATAATTTATATTTCTCTTTTCATTGGTGGATTAGTATTCTATAGGTACAAATTGATAATGAGGTGTCCATGAAGCAAAAATGATCAAAGAGTAAGAAAAGAGTTGCAATTAGGTAACATGAAATTAGAAGAGAGGATCCCTCAACATCTTCGGTAGTGTCCACGAAGTCGAGCATAACTTACTCATCCGGACTCCAAATAATCTGGTTCCGGCGGCATTAGAAAGCTATTTCAGCTGGCTACAATTCCTGTCTAATGTCAAATTTCCAAATTCGGACTCGAACATGGTCAAAATTGGATTCCAAAAGCGATCATGAAAATACCCGCTACAGTTCGAGGACACGAATGCGCATCAAGAAACGTGCACAAAAACACTCGCTACAAAAGATACGCACATAAGTAAAAGTACAAAATCATGCACAAAAGTACTCACGCAAAAGTGCATTCGCAAAAAGGTACATGAGAACACAAACTACAATCCTAGGACAATAATACAAATCAACAAACATGCACAAACACACTCGTTCAAATGGACATGCACAAACGTACATGTAAAAAAACATGCGCAAAAGTGCATTCGCAACAACGTTCTTAAAAGCACGAAATACAACACCAGGACTTTAATACGCATAACCAAACAACAGCAAGAACACACTAGATGTTGGGGATCGTGCATGTATACGCAGAGGAATTTAAAATTTTTAGATCGAACTAATTTCGATTACATGCATAAACTAATCACATAGTCAACGTACCTTAACGCTTCCGCCATACATATGGTAATTATCGATTTAATTGAAAAATACATAAAACCGAAAATTACAAAACATGCTTATTCATCATTCAATGAAATCGAAACACGTAATCACATATTACTCATAATCATAAATTATAATTCATACAAACATGCTCGAATTAATTTACGAAAGTTTCGATTTATTTACCTCTTGTAGCGTGAGATTTCGCCGAATCGAAACCTAGAACGAATCACGTACAAGCTGCAAATTACCAATCCTCGGGGCTGCAATTCACGGCTGGAACAAGCTGATCCAGCAAGCAACGAACGGCGACGAATGGCAGCAGCAGCGGCGGCGCGTGGCAGCGGCAGCGGCGGCGCGTGAGCGGCGTATCGGCGCGTGCGGCGGTGCGTGGATTCGTCGGGGCAGCAGCTCCTCTCCAATCAGGTTTCACCTCGTATTTTCGACCCCCTCGAACTACAGCACTAGATGTAAACGAGTTAGATAACAACAAGAATAAAACGAAGGAAACGAGAGAAGAAAAACCGGCGGTTTTCCGGCGGTGGTCGGCGGTGGCGCGCCGGTGGAGCAACGGCCGAAGAGGGGAGCGGCTAGGGCTTGAGCGGCTAGGGTTTGGTGCTGAAAATCTGATCTCAAACTCTTGTTTGAGGTCTATTTATACCTAGGGTTTTCAACCCTAGCGGGCTTAAGTCATTGGGCTTGACCCACTGATGCATTAAACCCATTCCCTCGTCGGCCTCGTTTCTAATAAACGATCGTTCACAAAATTATAACAAAATTATATTTGTGACGAGCTCAAAGCCCTCGTCGATACGAGTGCCTCTTCGAAATTTCCAATTTCCAAAATTGGAAACTTCCACTTCAGTGGACTTGCTAAATCGGGAAACTTCCCAATTTAGAAAGTTCACTAAATTCCGCATTTCTCTCTTTCTCTACGTTTATTCCGATTCCCAATCCACAATTACGAATCTTGGATTCAATCATATCGACATCCAATCGTTCAAAGATTAACACATTAATCTATGCTTGTTGTTATCAAGGATCTATATTACACGAGAAGTGTGACCCTCAATGGTTCAGGTGTATGCTAGCCGTGGGCTCACAACTCTTTGTGATTCGAACAACACATTGTTCTTATACGAACTCCTCCCAAGAGTCCCGATTAGAGTAAAACTCATTTTACCTAATCCCGATCAAATCGGTGCCCAACGAATCAAGATTGGTGTCTAGCAACTACGCATCATGATTCCCTAGATACAAATGAAGTGCTTGCAAGAACCTTATGATATAGTTAGCGTACAGTACGATCCCTTCGTAGCACATGTCCCGATTGAACTATAGGCATTGGTTCACCGAGACCTCTTATAAAGTTCAATAACCGTGCGAACGTTCTAGGTATTATAAATCCGTTCGTGTGCGACTTAGGGAAACACATTTCCCTAATCACCCCACTATCAACTCTGGCCAGAGATTCCATGGATTATAAACCGTCAGAACACACAGGACATCCATGACTACTCAAGCGCTCGAATCCCCTACTACAATGCACAGACTTCACACTAGATTTTGGATTGCACGAACGTTGGCCCTTGGAGTGGTCCGCGGTGGGACTCAGGGACAGGTCACGATACAATCGGTCCTCTAGTAAAGTCACGGTGATGTCTGGGTCTTAAGGACTAATGGTGTACAACTATATCTTAGAAACCTATTACTCGATGAATGAGAACCACTTATAGATTTCTAGGGCGAGGGAGTTCAGTGAACTCATCCAGTATGAGCACCCACTCAAGTATGCCGATGTCACAACACCGAGGGCTGATGAGACGCAGTACACATACACTAAGTGCTAGTCTCAAAAGGGAAAGGCCGGTATCCTCATTATTGGCGTAACCCATCGACTAGGAACAAGGTTTAACAGTTACATTACATTGCTGAGTTATCTCACGATTCTACTAGATCAACTCACAGTAATAGAGTAACTCGTTAGGACTATATCTATGCTGCTTGCATGGGATAATAGATATAGAATGCCAAATAAGATATTTTATTATTACGAACGAAAAACGATTGTTTTATTACAAAGAAAAGAGAAAGACCACAGCCACAAGTTGGCTTGCCGGTCACCTACTCTAACAATCTCCCACTTGACCTAAAGCCAACTACTCATAAATCTAAGTCCCATCGACTCTCGATGTTTCTCGTGGACTGATCCTGACAATGGCTTGGTGAAGGGATCTGCAATATTGTCCTCCGAGGTGACTCTGTCTAGCTTGACTTCACCTCTCTCTATGATCTCTCGGATCACATGGTATTTTCTCAACACGTGCTTCGACTTCTGATGAGCTCTTGGTTCCTTAGCTTGCGCTACGGCTCCGTTGTTATCGCAGTACAGCCGTACTGGATCGCTAGCGTTCGGAAATACACCCAACTCTTGGATGAATTTCCTAATCCATGACCCTTCCTTTGAAGCATCTGATGCTGCAATATATTCAGCCTCGGTGGTGGAATCAGCCGTCGTGCCTTGTTTGGAACTCTTCCAACACACGGCACCTCCGTTGACTTTGAATATATACCCCGAGTTTGACTTTGAGTCATCCACGTCCGATTGAAAACTAGAATCCGTGAAGCCTTCTAATTTCAACTCGGTATCCCCATAGACCAAAAACAAATCTCGAGTTCTTCGCAAGTACTTGAGAATGTCCTTCACAGCCTTCCAATGGGCTGGGCCGGGGTCGGACTGATATCTGCTTGTGACGCTCACAGCATACGCAATATCAGGTCGTGTACACAGCATGCCATACATTATGCTTCCTATAGCGGATGCATAAGGTGTCCTTTTCATCTCCTCGATTTCCATTTGCGTTTGAGGACGCATGGATTTCGAGAGACGAACCCCATGGGACATTGGCAAGAATCCCTTCTTGGATTCTTCCATGCTAAACCGTTTAAGAACGGTGTCTATGTACATGGATTGGGACAAGCCAAGCAATCTCCTCGATCTATCTCTATAGATCCGTATTCCCAATACGTAGGATGCTTCTCCCAAATCCTTCATCGAGAAACGTGTGGATAACCATACTTTAGTCGACTGCAACATCCCTACATCATTCCCAATGAGTAGTATGTCATCAACATAAAGTACAAGAAAAGTCACTGCACTCCCACTAACCTTCTTGTAGACACAAGGTTCCTCCGGGTTATTCACAAATTCAAACTCTTTGATAGTTGTGTCGAACCTTTTGTTCCAACTACGGGATGCTTGTTTCAATCCATAAATGGATCGCTGGAGTTTGCAAACCTTTTGCTCATCTCCAGAAGATATGAAGCCTTCCGGCTGTGCCATGTAAATTTCTTCCTCAATGATTAAGGAAAGCGGTCTTCACATCCATTTGCCATATCTCGTAGTCATACCACGCAGAGATGGCCAGCAAAATCCTAATGGACTTAAGCATAGCAACTGGAGAGAAGGTTTCCTCATAGTCAACTCCTTGCTTTTGAGTATAACCCTTCGCTACCAATCTAGCCTTGTAGGTCGATACCTTTCCATCTACTCCAATTTTCCTCTTATAGATCCACTTGCAGCCTATGGGAACAATTCCCTCGGGTGGATCTACCAAGGTCCATACCTTGTTGGAGGACATAGAGTCCATTTCGGATTTCATGGCATTAAGCCAATGTCCCTTGTCTGTATCCGATACAGCTTCGTTGAAAGTTCTAGGATCACATCCTTGGTCAACTTCATCAACGAGGAATAACCTATCGGGCGCTCTCCGAACTCTTTCGGATCTACGCAGCGACGGTTCAGGAGGTATGTTAGTGGTTTGTTGAATTGATTCATTATCTGATTGTTGTGCTTGAACTTCAGATTGTGGTTCTCGAACTTCTTCGAGATCAACTACACTGCCCTTTCTATCCGATAGAAATTCCTTCTCAAGGAACACGGCATTTCTCGAGACGAACACCTTTGCCTCGGAAACATAGTAGAATTCGTATCCCATGGAATCCCCGGGATACCCCACAAAATAGCATAGGTCGGATTTTCCATCCAACTTATCTCCCACTAGCCGCTTCACGTAAGCGGGACAACCCCATATCCTAATTTGTTTAAACGTGGGTTTCTTGGAGTGCCAAAGTTCATAAGGTGTGGAGTTAACTGCTTTGGTATTAACCCTATTCAGCAAATACACGGCAGTTAGGAGTGCATGACCCCACAGGTATGCCGGTAGCTCGGTGAACCCCATCATAGATCGAACCATGTCTAACAGTGTTCGATTCCGACGTTCAGAAACTCCATTAAGTTGAGGAGTTCCAGGAGGAGTCCATTGAGACAGAATCCCATTCTCTTTAAGATAGTCTATAAACTCAGTACTTAAGTATTCGCCACCACGATCGGATCGTAGTTTCTTAATACGTCTACGGAGTTAGTTTTCTACTTGGTGTCTAAAATCTTTGAACCTTTCAAAAGTTTCAGACTTATACTTCATTAAGTACACGAAACCATACCTAGAATAATCATCGGTAAAGGTAACGAAGTAGTTAAAACCACCCCTAGCACTAACGCTTAGTGGACCACACACGTCTAAATGGATCAAATCCTAAAGACCCTCGGCCCGTTCCATCTTCCCTTTGAAGGGAGTCTTGGTCATTTTTCCTTTAAGGCAGGATACACAAGTTTGAAGTGATTTAACGTCCTCCAAAGAGAACATTCCTTCACTAACAAACTTGTTCATCCTTCTCAAGGAAATGTGACCTAGTCGAGCGTGCCAAAGTTGTGCGGGGTTAAGACTTATATCTTTTCGTTTTGTTGATATAACGTTAATAGGTATTTCACTTGGATTCAGTTCATATAAGTTGTTTATAAGTTGTCCCTTACGAATCATATTTTGTTCCTTTTGTATAATGCAAATCGAATTTCCAAAAACAAAAGTAAAACCTTCATTATCCAAAACAGGAATAGAAATAAGGTTTCGAATAAGTGACGGAACAAATAAACAATTGTTTAAAACAATGGAAAAACTAGAATCCAAAACAGAAAGATAAATTGTCCCAATGGCTTCAGCAGCAACCCTTGCTCCGTTGCCCATTCTTAGGTAGGTCTCACCCACATTAAGCTTCCTACTTCTTGTCATGAGCTGCAAATCATTACAAAGATCTGAGCCACAACCAGTATCCAATACCCAAGCAGAAGATTTAACGGACAAGTTAACTTCAACTAAATACGTACCCTTTTCAGAACGTTTCTGATCGAGGTAAGCCTTGCAGTTGCGTCTCCTCTACTTGGAGCACAAGTTTCAGATTGCGAAGCCAATCCAAATAGTTTGGACCGGTGAGTTTGTTTTGGTCGTGGATAGAGGAAAGGGATGTTTGGAAATTGTTGATGAGAAAATTTTAAGAAGACAATAATTAGAGTTTAGTTCGTAATAATCGTTACAATTAAAATTTTGGACTTTTATGTTTTAATTGTTCTCTCACTAATTTTATCGAATTCCACCACCCTCTAGCAGACAATCGAGAAAACTTATTTTTCTTTAATGGGCTTTAGGTCCAATAGCGCTAATGTAACCCGTAGTTAATCTATCCCGATTACATAAGCCTAAAGGTAGAGTACTATCAATCACATCACTATGTGACCCTAAAGTTCGATTTACCTCACACTTGATAATGACCTAAGTTAATCTAGCGAATATCAAAATCTTCGTGTGTCAAGTCTAGCCTACCAATATGAGATGTCATAGATCCAACTATATCAAACTAATGCAATCCCTAGTTAATCTAGCCGACCACATTAATCCAACATAATTTTATCTATGACCGTATCTCCATCTAATGTCAATTAAATTACAGCTTATCCCACAATAGCACTCCCCGCTAACACGGCTTACTGCACTATTATGAGGGGCTACACATAATTTAATAGTTGGTAGAAGGAAAGAAAAATTCAACAATTTGGTTTTTCTTTATAGCTTGATAATTATTCTTGATTAAGAATGAGGGGTTTTATTTATTAAATCTTATTAGCTCATCGGAAGTTTTAGGTTATGATCGTTTGTGATTCCTACAACTATGTTCTCTAGGTATGTGGAAACGCATATTGATCCTAAGAGAGACATACGATCATCATCGTACTTAATCACAATTATTCATCTCATGAATTAATTAATTAATACGATTAATTGCAAATATAATTCATAAATCAAACAAATAAGAATGAAGTCCATTAATTATTTGCCATCTAATTTGTGTTCCATTAATTAAACTAATTTAACGATTAAATTAAATAATTAATCCAACACTATTCTTTGAATTCAAATTAAATTAATGGATCAATTATCGAATTTGGGTTTAATTGATAAATAATTTCAAAAATTAAAAATCAATTAATTTTTAATATTAATTTCAGAAAATCAAATTTAAATATTTTTTTTTTTTTTTTTTTTGTTGTGCTGACCGGACCGGTCGGACCGGTCCGACCGGACCGGTTCGGTCAGCTGAAAAACAGCAGCAAAAAACGAATTTTTTCAAAATTAAATTTTTTTATATTTTCTGAAATATTCAAAATATTTAATTAATATTAAAACACCCAATTAGATAACACCAATAATTCAACAATTCAACAAATCGAAGCATGCTTTCGAAAACGATAAACACGTTGACAAATAAACGATTAACCCGTGGCTCTGATACCACTGTTGGGGATCGTGCATGTATACGCAGCGGAATTTAAAATTTTTAGATCGAACTAATTTCGATTACATGCATAAACTAATCACATAGTCAACGTACCTTAACGCTTCCGCCATACATATGGTAATTATCGATTTAATTGAAAAATACATAAAACCGAAAATTACAAAACATGCTTATTCATCATTCAATGAAATCGAAACACGTAATCACATATTACTCATAATCATAAATTATAATTCATACAAACATGCTCGAATTAATTTACGAAAGTTTCGATTTATTTACCTCTTGTAGCGTGAGATTTCGACGAATCGAAACCTAGAACGAATCACGTACAAGCTGCAAATTACCAATCCTCGGGGCTGCAATTCACGGCTGGAACAAGCTGATCCAGCAAGCAACGAACGGCGACGAATGGCAGCAGCAGCGGCGGCGCGTGGCAGCGGCAGCGGCGGCGCGTGAGCGGCGTATCGGCGCGTGCGGCGGTGCGTGGATTCGTCGGGGCAGCAGCTCCTCTCCAATCAGGTTTCACCTCGTATTTTCGACCCACTCGAACTACAACACTAGATGTAAACGAGTTAGATAACAACAAGAATAAAACGAAGGAAACGAGAGAAGAAAAACCGGCGGTTTTCCGGCGGTGGTCGGCGGTGGCGCGCCGGTGGAGCAACGGCCGAAGAGGGGAGCGGCTAGGGCTTGAGCGGCTAGGGTTTGGTGCTGAAAATCTGATCTCAAACTCTTGTTTGAGGTCTATTTATACCTAGGGTTTTCAACCCTAGCGGGCTTAAGTCATTGGGCTTGACCCACTGATGCATTAAACCCATTCCCTCGTCGGCCTCGTTTCTAATAAACGATCGTTCACAAAATTATAACAAAATTATATTTGTGACGAGCTCAAAGCCCTCGTCGATACGAGTGCCTCTTCGAAATTTCCAATTTCCAAAATTGGAAACTTCCACTTCAGTGGACTTGCTAAATCGGGAAACTTCCCAATTTAGAAAGTTCACTAAATTCCGCATTTCTCTCTTTCTCTACGTTTATTCCGATTCGCAATCCACAATTACGAATCTTGGATTCAATCATATCGACATCCAATCGTTCAAAGATTAACACATTAATCTATGCTTGTTGTTATCAAGGATCTATATTACACGAGAAGTGTGACCCTCAATGGTTCAGGTGTATGCTAGCCGTGGGCTCACAACTCTTTGTGATTCGAACAACACATTGTTCTTATACGAACTCCTCCCAAGAGTCCCGATTAGAGTAAAACTCATTTTACCTAATCCCGATCAAATCGGTGCCCAACGAATCAAGATTGGCGTCTAGCAACTACGCATCATGATTCCCTAGATACAAATGAAGTGCCTGCAAGAACCTTATGATATAGTTAGCGTACAGTACGATCCCTTCGTAGCACATGTCCCGATTGAACTAGAGGCATTGGTTCACCGAGACCTCTTATAAAGTTCAATAACCGTCCGAACGTTCTAGGTATTATAAATCCGTTCGTGTGCGACTTAGGGAAACACATTTCCCTAATCACCCCACTATCAACTCTGGCCAGAGATTCCATGGATTATAAACCGTCAGAACACACAGGACATCCATGACTACTCAAGCGCTCGAATCCCCTACTACAATGCACAGACTTCACACTAGATTTTGGATTGCACGAACGTTGGCCCTTGGAGTGGTCCGCGGTGGGACTCAGGGACAGGTCACGATACAATCGGTCCTCTAGTAAAGTCACGGTGATGTCTGGGTCGTAAGGACTAATGGTGTACAACTATATCTTAGAAACCTATTACTCGATGAATGAGAACCACTTATAGATTTCTAGGGCGAGGGAGTTCAGTGAACTCATCCAGTATGAGCACCCACTCAAGTATGCCGATGTCACAACATCGAGGGCTGATGAGACGCAGTACACATACACTAAGTGCTAGTCTCAAAAGGGAAAGGCCGGTATCCTCATTATTGGCGTAACCCATCGACTAGGAACAAGGTTTAACAGTTACATTACATTGCTGAGTTATCTCACGATTCTACTAGATCAACTCACAGTAATAGAGTAACTCGTTAGGACTATATCTATGCTGCTTGCATGGGATAATAGATATAGAATGCCAAATAAGATATTTTATTATTACGAACGAAAAACGATTGTTTTATTACAAAGAAAAGAGAAAGACCACAGCCACAAGTTGGCTTGCCGGTCACCTACTCTAACACTAGATACAAAAGATACAGTGGAGTGTAGAAATAACACTCAACGTTTACGTTTACGTGGATTTTTTTATGGATTAATTTATATTTCTCTTTTCATTGGTGGATTTAGTATTCTATAGGTACAAATTGATAATGAGGTGTCCATGAAGCAAAAATTATCAAAGAGTAAGAAAAGAGTTGCAATTAGGAAAATAAAATGAAATTAGAAGAGAGGATCCCTCAACATCTTCGGTAGTGTCCACGAAGTCGAGCACAACTTTCTCATCCGGACTCCAAATATACTGGTTCCGGCGGCATTAGAAAGCTATTTCAGCTGGCTACAATTCTTGTCTAATGTCAAATTTCCAAACTCGGACTCGAACATGGTCAAATTTGGATTCCAAAAGCGATCATGAAAATACCCGCTACAGTTCGAGGACACGAATGCGCATCAAGAAACGTGCACAAAAACACTCGCTACAAAAGATAAGCACATAAGTAAAAGTACAAAATCATGCACAAAAGTACTCACGCAAAAGTGCATTCGCAAAAAGGTTCATGAAAACACAAACTACAATCCTAGGACATTAATACAAATCAACAAACATGCACAAACACACTCGATCAAATGGACATGCACAAACGTACATGTAAAAAAACATGCGCAAAAGTGCATTCGCAACAACGTTCCTAAAAACACGAAATACAACACTAGGAATTTAATACGCATAACCAAACAACAGCAAGAACACTAGATACAAAAGATACATTGGAGTGTAGAAATAACACTCAACGTTTACGTTTACGTGGATATTTTTATGGAATAATTTATATTTCTCTTTTCATTGGTGGATTAGTATTCTATAGGTACAAATTGATAATGAGGTGTCCATGAAGCAAAAATGATCAAAGAGTAAGAAAAGAGTTGCAATTAGGAAAATAAAATGAAATTAGAAGAGAGGATCCCTCAACACCTTCGGTAGTGTCCACGAAGTCGAGCATAACTTTGTCATCCGGACTCCAAATGAACTGGTTCCGGCGGCATTAGAAAGCTATTTCAGCTGGCTACAATTCCTGTCTAATGTCAAATTTCGAAATTCGGACTCGAACATGGTCAAAATTGGATTCCAAAAGCGATCATGAAAATACCCGCTACAGTTCGAGGACACGAATGCGCATAAAGAAACGTGCACAAAAACACTCGCTACAAAAGATAAGCACATAAGTAAAAGTACAAAATCATGCACAAAAGTACTCACGCAAAAGTGCATTCGCAAAAAGGTACATGAAAACACAAACTACAATCCTAGGACAATAATACAAATCAACAAACATGCACAAACACACTCCCTCAAATGGACATGCACAAACGTACATGTAAAAAAACATGCGCAAAAGTGCATTCGCAACAACGTTCTTAAAAACACGAAATACAACACCAGGACTTTAATACGCATAACCAAACAAGAACAAGAACACACTAGATACAAAAGATACAGTGGAGTGTAGAAATAACACTCAACGTTTACGTTTACGTGGATTTTTTTATGGATTAATTTATATTTCTCTTTTCATTGGTGGATTTAGTATTCTATAGGTACAAATTGATACTGAGGTGTCCATGAAGCAAAAATGATCAAAGAGTAAGAAAAGAGTTGCAATTAGGAAAATAAAATGAAATTAGAAGAGAGGATCCCTCAACATCTTCGGTAGTGTCCACGAAGTCGAGCACAACTTTCTCATCCGGACTCCAAATAAACTGGTTCCGGCGGCATTAGAAAGCTATTTCAGCTATTTACGCACATACCCCAGATTTTACTTTATTGGCAGCACTTCACTTCGCACACACTCACACACCACACACACATCACAACCATTGTGCCTTGCTTGATCTTGTGGTACTTATGGATTGCAAGAAATGATAGCAAGCACAAGGATATCACGGTTCGCGCTTCTTCCATCATTTACAGGGTCATCCAGCACATCAGGATTCTTCACCAAACCAAATTACTTTCGGCGGACAGCTGGACTGGCATTCCCCACGTGGCTGAGTCTCTTGGCCTATATTACCGAGTCAGAACACCAACTCTCACACCTCATCGAGTTGTTTGGCTTCCACCGGATCCGGGTTGGGTGAAGCTAAACACAGACGGAGCCCGTAGAGCATCCACCCAGATTGCAGCTATTGGCGGGATTATCAGAGGTTCGGACGCTGAGGCCATACTTGCATTTCACGAGAGGATCTCTGCCCCGAGCAGTATTGCAGCCGAGCTTGCTGCCCTTGCCTCGGGGCTGCGATTTGTTATTCAGAGGCAATTCACTAGAGTTTGGATCGAGCTTGACGCAGAAGTCGCTGTTCGACTTCTTTCGCACACGGACCAAGGTCATTGGAGTCTTCAGAGTTCTCTCACGGCGATCCGGAACTCTCTTTCTACTTTGGAGTACAGGATTACACATATCTACCGGGAGGGCAATACAGTAGCTGATGCATTAGCTAACTTGGGGTGTCAGACCGAGTTGGCTCGTACCTTCACAACAGCGGAGCTTCCCCGACCTATTCAGCAGATGATTCGGATGGACCAGCTTGGATATCCATCCTTTCGACGACATTCTCGCACATAGGTGCCATGCATTCCACTTTTTTATATTATTGGCAATTTAGGAATTTTCGTAAACTTTACATGTTAGGAAGGGTTGGGGTTATTATGGATTGTTTGGGTCTATCGAGACTAGACTGTTTGCCGAATGGTGCCACACATTTCGCAGCCGTTATACCAGTTTCGCCCATTTTTGGCGAAAGTGTAAGTGGCCTCGGCTGTTGTGGTGAGGCGAACGGTCTACCATGGTCTTCCACGACCTTCTATGATCATTCCCTACCCGTCCCTTTTATTATTTGGGCCACCTGTGTTTGCCCGTATTCTTAACGTTTTGTTAGTTAGCTATTGTCTTTTGTTTGTCAACTGCTATTATTAGCCATATGTTGGGCAGTAGCAATTTGAGCAAAACTCATTATGTACTTCTTAAATATTGTTTTATAAACAGGTAGGGGGTCAAGCCTAACCCCCCACCCTCATCGGGTGTCGTTCTCTTAAAAAAAAAAAAAAAAAAAAAAATTCCTGTCTAATGTCAAATTTCGAAATTCGGACTCGAACATGGTCAAAATTGTATTCCAAAAGCGATCATGAAAATACCCGCTACAGTTCGAGGACACGAATGCGCATCAAGAATCGTGCACAAAAACACTCGCTACAAAAGATAAGCACATAAGTAAAAGTACAAAATCATGCACAAAAGTACTCACGAAAAAGCGCATTCGCATAAAGGTTCATGAAAACACAAACTACAATCCTAGGACATTAATACAAATCAACAAACATGCACAAACACACTCGCTCAAATGGACATGCACAAACGTACATGTAAAAAAACATGCGCAAAAGTGCATTCGCGACAACGTTCTTAAAAACACGAAATACAACACCAGGACTTTAATACGCATAACCAAACAACATCAAGAACACACTAGATACAAAAGATACAGTGGAGTGTAGAAATAACACTCAACGTTTACGTTTACGTGGATTTTTTTATGGATTAATTTATATTTCTCTTTTCATTGGTGGATTTAGTATTCTATAGGTACAAATTGATAATGAGGTGTCCATGAAGCAAAAATGATCAAAGAGTAAGAAAAGAGTTGCAATTAGGAAAATAAAATGAAATTAGAAGAGAGGATCCCTCAACATCTTCGATAGTGTCCACGAAGTCGAGCACAACTTTCTCATCCGGACTCCAAATAAACTGGTTCCGGCGGCATTAGAAAGCTATTTCAGCTGGCTACAATTCTTGTCTAATGTCAAATTTCCAAATTCGGACTCGAACATGGTCAAAATTGGATTCCAACAGCGATCATGAAAATACCCGCTACAGTTCGAGGACACGAATCGCATCAAGAAACGTGCACAAAAACACTCGCTACAAAAGATAAGCACATATGTAAAAGTACCAAAATCATGCACAAAAGTACTCACGCAAAAGTGCATTCGCAAAAAGGTTCATGAAAACACAAACTGCAATCCTAGGACATTAATACAAATCAACAAACATGCACAAACACACTCGCTCAAATGGACATGCACAAACGTACATGTAAAAAAACATGCGCAAAAGTGCATCCGCAACAACGTTCCTAAAAACACGAAATACAACACTAGGAATTTAATACGCATAACCAAACAACAGCAAGAACACTAGATACAAAAGATACAGTGGAGTGTAGAAATAACACTCAACGTTTACGTTTACGTGGATTTTTTTATGGATTAATTTATATTTCTCTTTTCATTGGTGGATTTAGTATTGTATAGGTACAAATTGATAATGAGGTGTCCATGAAGCAAAAATGATCAAAGAGTAAGAAAAGAGTTGCAATTAGGAAAATAAAATGAAATTAGAAGAGAGGATCCCTCAACATCTTCGGTAGTGTCCACGAAGTCGAGCATAACTTTCTCATCCGGAGTCCAAGTAAACTGGTTCCGGCGGCATGAGAAAGCTATTTCAGGTGACTACAATTCCTGTCTAATGTCAAATTTCCAAATTCGGACTCGAACATGGTCAAAATTGGATTCCAAAAGCGATCATTAAAATACCCGCTACAGTTCGAGGACACAAATGCGCATCAAGAAACGTGCACAAAAACACTCGCTACAAAAGATAAGCACATAAGTAAAAGTACAAAATCATGCACAAAAGTACTCACGTAAAACTGCATTCGCAAAAAGGTTCATGAAAACACAAACTACAATCCTAGGACATTAATAAAAATCAACAAACATGCACAAAGACACTCGCTCAAATGGACATGCACAAACGTACATGTAAAAAAACATGCGCAAAAGTGCATTCGCAACAACGTTCTTAAAAACACGAAATACAACACTAGGACTTTAATACGCATAACCAAACAACAGCAAGAACACTAGATACAAAAGATACGGTGGAGTGTAGAAATAACACTCAACGTTTACATTTACTTGGATTTTTTTATGGATTAATTTATATTTCTCTTTTCATTGGTGGATTTAGTATTCTATAGGTACAAATTGATAATGAGGTGTCCATGAAGCAAAAATGATCAAAGAGTAAGAAAAGAGTTGCAATTAGGAAAATAAAATGAAATTAGAAGAGAGGATCCCTCAACATCTTCGGTAGTGTCCACGAAGTCGAGCACAACTTTCTCATCCGGACTCCAAATAAACTGGTTCCGGCGGCATTAGAAAGCTATTTCAGCTGGCTGCAATTCCTGTCTAATGTCAAATTTCGAAATTGGGACTCGAACATGGTCAAAATTGGATTCCAAAAGCGATCATGAAAATACCCGCTACAGTTCAAGGACACGAATGCGCATCAAGAATCGTGCACAAAAACACTCGCTACAAAAGATAAGCACATAAGTAAAAGTACAAAATCATGCACAAAAGTACTCACGAAAAAGTGCATTCGCATAAAGGTTCATGAAAACACAAACTACAATCCTAGGACATTAATACAAATCAACAAACATGCACAAACACACTCGCTCAAATGGACATGCACAAACGTACATGTAAAAAAACATGCGCAAAAGTGCATTCGCGACAACGTTCTTAAAAACACGAAATACAACACCAGGACTTTAATACGCATAACCAAACAACATCAAGAACACACTAGATACAAAAGATACAGTGGAGTGTAGAAATAACACTCAACGTTTACGTTTACGTGGATTTTTTTATGGATTAATTTATATTTCTCTTTTCATTGGTGGATTTAGTATTCTATAGGTACAAATTGATAATGAGGTGTCCATGAAGCAAAAATGATCAAAGAGTAAGAAAAGAGTTGCAATTAGGAAAATAAAATGAAATTAGAAGAGAGGATCCCTCAACATCTTCGATAGTGTCCACGAAGTCGAGCACAACTTTCTCATCCGGACTCCAAATAAACTGGTTCCGGCGGCATTAGAAAGCTATTTCAGCTGGCTACAATTCTTGTCTAATGTCAAATTTCCAAATTCGGACTCGAACATGGTCAAAATGGGATTCCAAAAGCGATCGTGAAAATACCCGCTACAGTTCGAGGACAAGAATGCGCATCAAGAAACGTGCACGAAAACACTCGCTACAAAAGATAAGCACATAAGTAAAAGTACAAAATCATGCACAAAAGTACTCACGCAAAACTGCATTCGCAAAAAGGTTCATGAAAACACAAACTACAATCCTAGGACATTAATACAAATCAACAAACATGCACAAACACACTCGCTCAAATGGACATGCACAAACGTACATGTAAAAAAACATGCGCAAAAGTGCATTCGCAACAACGTTCTTAAAAACACAAAATACAACACTAGGACTTTAATACGCATAACCAAACAACAGCAAGAACACTAGATACAAAAGATACAGTGGAGTGTAGAAATAACACTCAACGTTTACGTTTACGTGGATTTTTTTATGGATTAACTTATATTTCTCTTTTCATTGGTGGATTTAGTATTCTATAGGTACAAATTGATAATGAGGTGTCCATGAAGCAAAAATGATCAAAGAGTAAGAAAAGAGTTGCAATTAGGAAAATAAAATGAAATTAGAAGAGAGGATCCCTCAACATCTTCGGTAGTGTCCACGAAGTCGAGCATAACTTTCTCATGCGGACTCCAAATAAACTGGTTCCGGCGGCATTAGAAAGCTATTTCAGCTGGCTACAATTCCTGTCTAATGTCAAATTTCCAAATTCGGACTCGAACATGGTCAAAATTGGATTCCAAAAGCGATCATGAAAATACCCGCTACAGTTCGAGGACACGAATGCGCATCAAGAAACGTGCACAAAAACACTCGCTACAAAAGATAAGCACATAAGTAAAAGTACAAAATCATGCACAAAAGTACTCACGCAAAACTGCATTCACAAAAAGGTTCATGAAAACACAAACTACAATCCTAGGACATTAATACAAATCAACAAACATGCACAAACACACTCGCTCAAATGGACATGCACAAA
This sequence comes from Erythranthe guttata, assembly GCF_000504015.1. The sequence goes on from NW_012193624.1 coordinate 123,413, forward strand.
CGTACATGTAAAAAAACATGCGCAAAAGTGCATTCGCAACAACGTTCTTAAAAACACGAAATACAACACTAGGACTTTAATACGCATAACCAAACAACAGCAAGAACACTAGATACAAAAGATACAGTGGAGTGTAGAAATAACACTCAACGGTTACGTGTACGTGGATTTTTTTATGGATTAATTTATATTTCTCTTTTCATTGGTGGATTTAGTATTCTATAGGTACAAATTGATAATGAGGTGTCCATGAAGAAAAAATGATCAAAGAGTAAGAAAAGAGTTGCAATTAGGAAAATAAAATCAAATTAGAAGTGAGGATCCCTCAACATCTTCGGTAGTGTCCACGAAGTCGAGCATAACTTTCTCATCCTTACTCTAACTAAACTGGTTCCGGCGGCATAAGAAAGCTATTTCAGCAGGCTACAATTCCTGTCTAATGGCAAATTTCCAAATTCGGACTCGAACATGGACAAAATTGGATTCCAAAAGCGATCATGAAAATACCCGCTACAGTTCGAGGACATGAATGCGCATCAAGAAACGTGCACAAAAACACTCGCTACAAAAGATAAGGACATAAGTAAAAGTACAAAATCATGCACAAAAGTACTCACGCAAAAGTGCATTCGCAGAAAGGTTCATGAAAACACAAACTACAATCCTAGGACAATAATACAAATCAACAAACATGCACAAACACACTCGCTCAAATGGACATGCACAAACGTACATGTAAAAAAACATGCGCAAAAGTGCATTCGCAACAACGTCTTAAAAACACGAAATACAAGACCAGGACTTTAATACGCATAACCAAACAACAGCAAGAACACACTAGATACAAAGGATACAGTGGAGTGTAGAAATAACACTCAACGTTTACGTTTACGTGGATTTTTTTATGGATTAATATATATTTCTCTTTTAATTGGTGGATTTAGTATTCTATAGGTACAAATTGATATTGAGGTGTCCATGAAGCAAAAATGATCAAAGAGTAAGAAAAGAGTTGCAATTAGGAAAATAAAATCAAATTAGAAGAGAGGATCCCTCAACATCTTTAGTAGTGTCCACGAAGTCGAGCATAACTTTCTCATACGGACTCTACCTAATCAGGTTCCGGCGGTATTAGAAAGCTATTTCAGCTGGTTACAATTCCTGTCTAATGTCAAATTTCCAAATTCGGACTCGAACATGGTCAAAATTGGATTCCAAAAGCGATCATGAAAATACCCGCTACAGTTCGAGGACACGAATGCGCATCAAGAAACGTGCACAAAAACACTCGCTACAAAAGATAAGCACATAAGCAAAAGTACAAAATCATGCACAAAAGTACTCACGCAAAAGTGCATTCGCAAAAAGGTTCATGAAAACACAAACTACAATCCTAGGACATTAATACAAATCAACAAACATGCACAAACACACTCGCTCAAATGGACATGCACAAACGCACATGTAAAAAAACATGCGCAAAAGTGCATTCGCAACAACGTTCTTAAAAACAAGAAATACAACACTAAGACTTTAATACGCATAACCAAACAATAGCAAGAACATTAGATACAAAAGATACAGTGGAGTGTAGAAATAACACTCAACGTTTACGTTTACGAGGTTTTTTTATGGATTAATTTATATTTCTCTTTTCATTGGTGGATTTAGTATTCTATAGGTACAAATTGATAATGAGGTGTCCATGAAGCAAAAATTATCAAAGAGTAAGAAAATAGTTGCAATTAGGAAAATAAAATCAAATTAGAAGCAAGGATCCCTCAACATCTTCGGTAGTGTCCACGAAGTCGAGCATAACTTTCTCATCCGGACTCTAACTTAACTGGTTCTGGCGGCATTAGAAAGCTATTTCAGCTGGGTACAATTCCTGTCTAATGTCAAATTTCCAAATTCGGACTCGAACATGGTCAAAATTGGATTCCAAAAGCGATCATGAAAATACCCGCTACAGTTCGAGGACACGAATGCGCATCAAGAAACTGTTGGGTTTTGGGCACGCATACGCAGCGGAAAACAAAAATTTATGCGAATTAAACGAGTTTAAAACGCACATAGTACATGCCCGACAAATTAAATCAATTAATTGCGTACCTTTGCGCTTCCAGCGAAATTAAAAACAACATACATGCTAATTAATTTAACCGAATTTAAATCAATTAACATGCTCGCGTTTAAACCAAATAACATGCTTGCATTGATTTGAATCGATTACACATAATCACATAAATCATACGAAACAAACATGAATACATAGTTTAAACAAAACTCAAATCGAAACTAGGGTTTCGCGTGTTTACCTCTTGAAGCGTGAGGTAGGAGCGTATAGTACGTCGAGATTGCTACGGAAACCAATCCGTACAATCGGGGCAGCAATGGAGTGCAGCGGCAGCAGCGGCGGATTGACCACGGCGGCGCGTGAACTTCACGCGCGGACTTCCGGGGCGGCGCGTGGGGCAGCGTGCGGCTTCGGCTCGTGCGTTGCTCCTCGATTCTTCGATCTACAGTCTTCCTCCTCTCGGATTTCACCTCGTATACTTCGATCTACTAAAACGTGGCACTAGACACGAAGTAGTTAGAATTAACGGAAGAAAAGAAAGAAGAAAAGAATACCGAAAGGGATCGGCCAAGGGATGGCCGATTCCGGCGACGGGGCGGCGTCAACGGCGGAAGTGGCCGCGCGAGAGAGAGAGCGAGAGAGAGAGGTGGAAGGCCGCTTTAGGGTTAGGGTTTGTGGTGTTTGTGCAAGGTCTATAAATCATGTATTTATAGTCCCTTGCATAAAATCCTAACGGGCTTAAGTTGGACTGGGCCCAACAGCTTAAGCTCGTTAGTTCCTTTACTTGCTCGTCTCTCTCAATTCAATGATCGGAAAATTGTAACGATTACATTTTCGGAATCATTATAATGTCCTCGTCATTACGAGTGCCAACTCTCGTTTTCCAACTTTCCAAAAGTGGAAACCCTAGTTCAGTGCACTTTCTAAATTTGGAAACTTCCCGATTTAGAAAGTTCACTAATACGTTCGCCTACTCTTTTCCTTTTCTTATTCTCATTCATAATTCCAAATTACGAACGTTGGACCCAATCGTATTGACTTCCAATCATGCAAAGATAAACTATTTTATCTCTGACCGTTTATTCAAAGATCTCATGTGCACGAGCAGTGTGACCCTCGATGGTTCAGGTGTAAGCTAGCCGTGGGCCCACAACCCTTTGTGGTCAAAACTCGTCCCCTTCGAGTTACGATTAAGATGAAGCTCGTTTCACCTCAATCACCCAACGAATCAAGATTGGCGTCTAGCAACTACGCGTCATGATTCCCTAGATACAAATGAAGTGCCTGCAAGAACCTTCAGATATAGTTAACGTACAGTACGGTCCCTTCGATACATATGTCCCCATCGAACTAGAGGCATTGGTTCATCGAGACCTCTTTATATGTTCGATGACGGTGCGATCGTTCCAAGTGTTGTAATCGTCACGTGCATGACTTAGAGAATCGAATTCTCTAATCATCACTTAGTCAGCTCTGGCCAGAGACTTAGAATGATTACAAACTTTCAGAACACACAGGACATCCAAGACTATTCTAGCGATCGAATCCCCGACTACAATGCACAGACCTCCCACTAGATTTCGGACTGCACGAACACTGGCCCTTGGGATGGTCCTCGGTGGAACTCAGGGACAGGTCACGATACAGCTGGTCCTCTAGTGAAGTCACGGTGATGTCTAGGTCATAAGGACTAATGGTGTACAACTATACCATAGATATCTCTACTCGATTATTGGGAACCACTTAGAGATTTCTAGGGTGAGGGAGTTCAGTGAACTCGTCAACTTACGAGCACCCACTTATGCATGCCGATATCACAATACCGTTTACTGATGAGATGCAGTACACATACACTAAGTGCTAGTCTTAATGGGAAAGGCCGATATCCTCATTAGTGGCGTAACCCTTCGACTAGGAACACGTTTAACAGTTATAATACTTAAGTAAATATCTCACGATCCTAACGATCAATTACTAGTACTTGTAATAACTTTAAGGACTATATCTATGCTTGTGACAAAGGGACAAAGATATAGAATGCCAAGGTGTTTTATCATTAATACGAATAAAGGTTCGTTTATTACAATAATAAATACGAAAGACCACAGCCACATGTTGGCTTGTTGGTCACCTACTCTAACAATCTCCCACTTGACCTAAAGCCAACTACCCATAAATCGCAATCCCGTCGACTCTCGATGTTTCTCATGGACCGATCTTGGTAAAGGCTTCGTGAAGGGGTCTGCAACGTTCTCTTCCGAGGCGACTCGTTCAACCTTAACTTCACCTCTATCAATGATCTCTCGGATCACGTGATACTTCCTCAGAATATGCTTTGACTTCTGATGAGATCGTGGCTCCTTAGCTTGCGCCACGGCTCCGGTGTTATCACAGTACAACGGTACTGGATCACTAGCATCAGGAATGACACCCAACTCTAGGATGAATTTCCTTATCCAAGTCCCTTCCTTTGCAGCTTCAGACGCTGCAATGTATTCCGCTTCGGTAGTGGAATCGGCCGTCGTGCTTTGCTTGGAACTCTTCCAACACACGGCACCACCATTAAGCGTGAATATAAATCCAGAATTCGACTTTGAGTCGTCCACGTCCGATTGAAAACTAGAGTCAGTGAAACCCTCTAATTTCAACTCGGCACCCCCATAGACCAAAAATATATCCTTAGTTCTTCGCAAGTACTTGAGGATATCTTTCACGGCTTTCCAGTGAGCCGGGCCGGGGTTAGACTGATATCTGCTTGTGACACTCACAGCATACGCAATATCGGGTCTCGTACATAGCATGCCATACATTATGCTTCCTATGGCAGAAGCATAGGGCGTCCTTTTCATCTCTTCGATTTCACTAGGTGTTTGGGGACACATAGATTTCGAGAGACGAACCCCATGGGACATTGGCAAGAATCCCTTCTTGGATTCTTCCATGCTAAACCGTCTCATAACGGTGTCTATGTACGTTTGTGCATGCCCATTTGAGCGAGTGTGTTTGTGCATGTTTGTTGATTTGTATTAATGTCCTAGGATTGTAGTTTGTGTTTTGAGAAACGTGTGGACAACCATGCTTTCGTTTGTTGCAGCATTCCTACGTCATTCCGAATGAGTAGAATGTCATCAACGTAAAGCACTAAAAATATCACTGCCCTCCCACTAACCTTCTTGTATACACAAGGTTCCTCCGGATTCTTCTCAAAATCAAACTCTTAGATAGTTGAGTCGAATCTAATGTTCCAACTACGGGATGCTTGCTTCAATCCATAAATGGATCGCTGGAGCTTGCAAACCTTTTGCTCACTTCCAGAAGATATGAAGCCTTCCGGCTGCGCCATGTAGATTTCTTCCTCAATGTCTCCATTAAGGAAGGCGGTCTTCACATCCATTTGCCATATCTCGTAGTCGTACCACGCAGCTATGGCCAGCAAAATCCTAATGGACTTCAGCATCGCGACTGGCGAAAAGGTTTCCTCATAGTCAACACCTTGCCTTTGAGTGTATCCTTTTGCTACTAATCTAGCTTTATAGGTCGATACCTTTCCATCAACTCCAATTTTCTTCTTATAGATCCACTTGCAGCCTATAGGAACAATTCCTTTGGGTGGATCTACCAAGGTCCATACCTTGTTGGAGTACATGGAGTCCATTTCGGATTTCATGGCAGTTAGCCAATGTCCCATGTCCGCATCCGATACGGCCTCATTGTATATTCTTGGATCTTGTCCAAGCTCAACATGATCTTCATCATTTTCGAGGAGGAATAACCTATCCGGCATTTTCCGAACTCTTTCGGATCTACGTACCGTAGGTTCAGGAGGTATATTAGTGGTTTGTTGTATTGGTTCGATTGCTTGTTCTTGCGTTTGAACTTCACTTTGTGGTTCTTGAACTATTTCAAGTTCTATCATGCTGCCCTTTCTATCGGATAGAAACTCCCTTTCCAAAAAGGTGGCATTTCTCGAAACAAACGTCTTTGCTTCTTTGACATAGTAGAACTCGTATCCCATTGAGTTTTCGGGATACCCCACAAAATAGCACCAGTCGGATTTACTATCCAACTTATCTCCCACTAATCGCTTCACATAAGCGGGACAACCCCATATCCTAATATGTTTGTAATTGGGTTTCCGGGAATGCCAAAGTTCATAAGGTGTGGATTTAACTGCTTTGGTGTTAATTCTATTCAGCAAATACGCGGCAGTACGGAGTGTATGACCCCACAAGTATGCCGGTAAGTTTGTGAACCCCATCATTGATCGAACCATATCTAATAAAGTTCGATTCCGACGTTCGGATACTCCATTAAGTTGAGGAGTTCCCGGTGGAGTCCATTGGGACTGTATCCCATTTTGTTTTAGATAGTCAATGAACTCGATGCTCAAGTATTCTCCACCACGATCGGATCGCAGCTTCTTAATACTTCGTCCGAGTTGCTGTTCTACTTCATGTCTAAAATCTTTGAACTTTTCAAATGCTTCAGACTTGTACTTCATCAAGTACACATACCCATACCTAGAATAATCGTCGGTAAAGGTGGCGAAGTAGTTGTATCCACCCTTCGCACGAACACTTAGTGGACAACATACGTCTGTATGGATCAAATCCAAAAGACCCTCGGCTCGTTCCATTTTCCCTTTGTAAGGTGACTTGGTCATTTTCCCTTTAAGGCAAGATTCACAAGTTTGTAGTGATTTCACGTCCTCCAAAGAGAACAATCCTTCACTAACAAAATCGTTCATCCTTCTTAAAGAGACATGACCTAATCTAGCGTGCCAAAGTTGTGCGGGGTTTTGATCTATCTCTTTACGTTTTGCTGATATAACATTAATAGGTATTTCACATGGATTTAGTTCGTACAAGTTGTTTAATAGTCGTCCTTTGCAAATTAAATTCTCATTCTTTTGTATAATGCAAATCGAATTTCCAAAAACAAAAGTAAAACCTTCAATATCTAATACAGGAATAGAAATAAGGTTTCTTATGAACGACGGAACAAATAAACAATCGTTCAAAACAATAGGAAAACTAGAATCCAATACATTTAAGTAAATTGTGCCAATGGCTTCAGCAACAACTCTTGCTCCATTCCCCATCCTTAGGTAGGTCTCACCCGCTCTAAGTCTTCGACTTCTTGTCATTAGCTGCAAATCATTGCACAAATGTGAGCCACAGCCCGTATCCAATACCCAAGAAGAAGAGTTGACAGACAAATTTACGTCAATGAAATACGTACCCTTTTCAGAACCTTTCTGCTTTAGGTAAGCCTTGCAGTTGCGGCGCCAATGTCCTTTCTTTCCACAGTGATGGGAAGCATCATCAACTTGTTTGCTAACCTTTGCTTTGGGGCCCCCACTACCTTCACCCACTTCGAACTTGCTGTTAGGGAAAAGAACTCTTTCCTTTCTCTTCTTTTGGAAATAACTCTTCTTTCCAGAAGTAGCAGCAATGAGAACAGACTTCTCTTTCTTAATGGTGGACTCGAAGCTAACCAACATGTTCATTAACTCATCCAAGGGAGGATCTAGTTTGTTCATGTTGAAGTTCACTATGAACGATTCATAGGAACTAGGAAGAGACAACAGGATCAAATCCAACGAGAGCTCGGCCGGGAGGGTGACATCAAGATTCACTAGCTTTTCAAGGAGAGTGATCATTTTGAGACAGTGCTCGTGGACCGAAACCCCTTCGCGCAGTCTCGCTGTGATCAACTCCTTTGTAGCAACGTACCTCGATGCCCTAATATTCTCACTATACATGCTATCGAGATGAGCCTTTATATCGAAAGCATGCAAGTGAGACTCATATTTCCTCGCAAGCGCGGGCTCCATGGCGGCTATCATATAGCACCTAGCATGAGTGTCATCCTTCTTCCAAACTTCATAAGTTTCCTTTTCAGCATCAGTCGCTGTGGCAGGTATAGTGGCGGGAAGCCTCTCGTTCAAAACATAGAGACGCTCCTCAACAGTTAGTACAAGCTTAAGACTACGCAACCAATCTAGGTAATTAGGGCCATTGAGTTTATTGTCGAGGATTGACATTATGGGATTCTTAGACATGATTATCTGAGACATATAGAGAAGAGGATTATTAGAGATTCGCGTTAAATGATTGTTACAATTAAATGTTTGGACTTGTGTTATTTAATTGTTCTCCCACTAATTTTATCGAGTTCCACTTCCCTCTAGTAGACAAACGAGAAAACTGATTTTTCTTAATGGGCTTTAGGTCCAATAGACAAATATAACCCGTAGTTAATCTAGCCCGATTATATTTGCCCAAAGGTAGATCACAATCAATCATATCCACAATATGACCCTAAATTAATTTTCCTCACACTTGATAATGACCTAAGTTAATCTCGCGAATATCAAAATCGTCGTGTGTCAAGTCTAACCTACCAATCAAAGATGCTCATAGAACTTGATTATGCCAAACTAATGCAGTCCCTAGTTAATCTAGCCGACCACGTTAATTCAACATAACCCTTTTCTACGGCTACCTTCATCATTATGTCAATTGAATTACAGCTTACTCTACCATAGCACTCCCCGCTAACACGGCTTACTGCACTATAGTAAAGGGCTACACATAATCCAACCGTTGGCAGAAGGAAAAAAATAACTCAACAGATTGGGTTTTCCTTTATAGCTTGAAATGATTCTTAATTGAATTAAGAATGAGGGATTTTATTTAAAAGTTTTATCTCATCAGAAGGTTTTGGATTGGTCTATGTGATTCCTACATCTATGTTCTCTAAAGGTATATGGAAGCCCTAAGAGGAACATACGACCTAACTACATAATTAATTACATTAATTAATTATCGGGTTTTTCAAAATAATTATAGAACCTCAACTAGCATAAATCATTCAAATAATGTTGTGGTACTACTAATTAAGTTGAACTTATAATCAATATTATAAATGTGTTCTATTAATTGAAATCAATTTAACAATTTAAATTAATTAATTAATCTAACACCTATTTACTAAAATAGATGATTGTCGATCCAATTATCTAATTGGGATTTATTGAAAATAATTTTCCAAAAATTAAAATCAATTTGTTTTAAGTTTAATTTTAGAAATCTGAAAAAAAAAAAAAAAAATTTATTTTTTATTTTTCAGTGAACCGGTTCGGCCGACCGGTCTGACCGGTTCGGACCGAAGCGGTCCGGTTCTGGCCGGTCCAGCTGACCCAAATCAGTGGGCCGGGTCAGTCGGACCGGGAACCGGTCTGACCGACCCGAATCCACTTGGATTCGGTCAACTAAATCGTGCACAACCATCGAACCGGCCGGTTCGACCGGTTCGATCCGAACAATTAAAAAACGATGTTTTAAAAATAATTTCAGATCCGATTTTCCAATTTTAAACAATTTTAAAGCTGGAAAAACTCTAAACAATATTTCAAAAATATTTTAAACTTACGAAAACTCCCAATTACATAATACGACAATCACTACTTTAATAAATCGAACATGCATATTAAAACGAACGCAATTAATTGCGCAACGAGCTCTGATACCACTGTTGGGTTTCGGGCACGCATACGCAGCGGAAAAAAAAAATTTATGCGAATTAAACGAGTTTAAAACGCACATAGTACATGCCCGACAAATTAAATCAATTAATTGCGTACCTTTGCGCTTCCAGCAAAATTAAAAACAACATACATGCTAATTAATTTAACCGAATTTAAATCAATTAACATGCTCGCGTTTAAACCAAATAACATGCTTGCATTGATTTGAATCGATTACACATAATCACATAAATCATACGAAACAAACATGAATACATAGTTTAAACAAAACTCAAATCGAAACTAGGGTTTCGCGTGTTTACCTCTTGAAGCGTGAGGTAGGAGCGTATAGTACGTCGAGATTGCTACGGAAACCAATCCGTACAATCGGGGCAGCAATGGAGTGCAGCGGCAGCAGCGGCGGATTTGTTAGAGTAGGTGACCAACAAGCCAACATGTGGCTGTGGTCTTTCGTATTTATTATTGTAATAAACGAACCTTTATTCGTATTAATGATAAAACACCTTGGCATTCTATATCTTTGTCCCTTTGTCACAAGCATAGATATAGTCCTTACAGTTATTACAAGTACTAGTAATTGGTCGTTAGGATCGTGAGATATTTACTTAAGTATTATAACTGTTAAACGTGTTCCTAGTCGAAGGGTTACGCCACTAATGAGGATATCGGCCTTTCCCATTAAGACTAGCACTTAGTGTATGTGTACTGCATCTCATCAGTAAACGGTATTGTGATATCGGCATGCATAAGTGGGTGCTCGTAAGTTGACGAGTTCACTGAACTCCCTCACCCTAGAAATCTCTAAGTGGTTCCCAATAATCGAGTAGAGATATCTATGGTATAGTTGTACACCATTAGTCCTTATGACCTAGACATCACCGTGACTTCACTAGAGGACCAGCTGTATCGTGACCTGTCCCTGAGTTCCACCGAGGACCATCCCAAGGGCCAGTGTTCGTGCAGTCCGAAATCTAGTGGGAGGTCTGTGCATTGTAGTCGGGGATTCGATCGCTAGAATAGTCTTGCATGTCCTGTGTGTTCTGAAAGTTTGTAATCATTCTAAGTCTCTGGCCAGAGCTGACTAAGTGATGATTAGAGAATTCGATTCTCTAAGTCATGCACGTGACGATTACAACACTTGGAACGATCGCACCGTCATCGAACATATAAAGAGGTCTCGATCAACCAATGCCTCTAGTTCGATCGGGACATATGTATCGAAGGGAGCGTACTGTACGTTAACTATATCTGAAGGTTCTTGCATGCACTTCATTTGTATCTAGGGAATCATGACGCGTAGTTGCTAGACGCCAATCTTGATTCGTTGGGTGATTGAGGTGAAACGAGCTTCATCTTAATCGTAACTCGAAGGGGACGAGTTTTGACCACAAAGGGTTGTGGGCCCACGGCTAGCTTACACCTGAACCATCGAGGGTCACACTGCTCGTGCACATGAGATCTTTGAATAAACGGTCAGAGATAAAATAGTTTATCTTTGCATGATTGGAATTCAATACGATTGGGTCCAACGTTCGTAATTTGGAATTATGAATGAGAATAAGAAAAGGAAAAGAGTAGGCGAACGTATTAGTGAACTTTCTAAATCGGGAAGTTTCCAAATTTAGAAAGTGCACTGAACTAGGGTTTCCACTTTTGGAAAGTTGGAAAACGAGAGTTGGCACTCGTAATGACGAGGACATTATAATGATTCCGAAAATGTAATCGTTACAATTTTCCGATCATTGAATTGAGAGAGACGAGCAAGTAAAGGAACTAACGAGCTTAAGCTGTTGGGCCCAGTCCAACTTAAGCCCGTTAGGGTTTTATGCAAGGGACTATAAATACATGATTTATAGACCTTGCACAAACACTACAAACCCTAACCCTAAAGCGGCCGTCCACCTCTCTCTCTCGCTCTCTCTCTCGCGCGGCCACCTCCGCCGTTGACGCCGCCCCGTCTCCGGAATCGGCCATCCCTTGGCCGATCCCTTTCGGTATTCTTTTCTTCTTTCTTTTCTTCCGTTAATTTTAACTATTTCGTGTCTAGTGCCACGTTTTAGTAGATCGAAGTATACGAGGTGAAATCCGAGAGGAGGAAGACTGTAGATCGAAGAATCGAGGAGCAACGCACGAGCCGAAGCCGCACGCTGCCCCACGCGCCGCCCCGGAAGTCTGCGCGTGAAGTTCACGCGCCGCCGTGGTCAATCCGCCGATGCTGCCGCTGCTGCCGCTGCACTCCATTGCTGCCCCGATTGTACGGATTGGTTTCCGTAGCAATCTCGACGTACTGTACGCTCCTACCTCACGCTTCAAGAGGTAAACACGCGAAACCCTAGTTTCGATTTGAGTTTTGTTTAAACTATGTATTCATGTTTGTTTCGTATGATTTATGTGATTATGTGTAATCGATTCAAATCAATGCAAGCATGTTATTTGGTTTAAACGCGAGCATGTTAATTGATTTAAATTCGGTTAAATTAATTAGCATGTATGTTGTTTTTAATTTCGCTGGAAGCGCAAAGGTACGCAATTAATTGATTTAATTTGTCGGGCATGTACTATGTGCGTTTTAAACTCGTTTAATTCGCATAAATTTTTTTTTTCCGCTGCGTATGCGTGCCCGAAACCCAACAGTGGTATCAGAGCTCGTTGCGCAATTAATTGCGTTCGTTTTAATATGCATGTTCGATTTATTAAAGTAGTGATTGTCGTATTATGTAATTGGGAGTTTTCGTAAGTTTAAAATATTTTTGAAATATTGTTTAGAGTTTTTCCAGCTTTAAAATTGTTTAAAATTGGAAAATCGGATCTGAAATTAATTTTAAAACATCGTTTTTTAATTGTTCGGATCGAACCGGTCGAACCGGCCGGTTCGATGGTTGTGCACGATTTAGTTGACCGAATCCAAGTGGATTCGGGTCGGTCAGACCGGTTCCCGGCCCGACTGACCCGGCCCACTGATTTGGGTCAGCTGGACCGGGCAGAACCGGACCGCTTCGGTCCGAACCGGTCAGACCGGTCGGCCGCACCGGTTCACTGAAAAAAAAAAATAAAAAAAAAAAAAAAAAAAAATTCAGATTTCTAAAATTAAACTTAAAACAAATTGATTTTAATTTTTGGAAAATTATTTTCAATCAATCCCAATTAGATAATTGGATCGACAATCATCTATTTTAGTAAATAGGTGTTAGATTAATTAATTAATTTAAATTGTTAAATTGATTTCAATTAATAGAACACATTTGTAATATTGATTATAAGTTCAACTTAATTAGTAGTACCTCAACATTATTTGAATGATTTATGCTAGTTGAGGTTCTATAATTATTTTGAAAAACCCAATAATTAATTAATGTAATTAATTATGTAGTTAGGTCGTATGTTCCTCTTAGGACAATATGCGCTTCCATATACCTTTAGAGAACATAGATGTAGGAATCACATAGACCAATCCAAAACCTTCTGATGAGATAAAACTTTTAAATAAAATCCCTCATTCTTAATTCAATTAAGAATCATTTCAAGCTATAAAGGAAAACCCAATCTGTTGAGTTATTTCTTTCCTTCTGCCAACGGTTCGATTATGTGTAGCCCTTTACTATAGTGCAGTAAGCCGTGTTAGCGGGGAGTGCTATGGTAGAGTAAGCTGTAATTCAATTGACATAATGATGAAGGTAGCCGTAGAAAAGGGTTATGTTGAATTAACGTGGTCGGCTAGTTTAACTAGGGACTGCATTAGTTTGGCATAATCAAGTTCTATGAGCATCTTTGATTGGTAGGTTAGACTTGACACACGACGATTTTGATATTCGCGAGATTAACTTAAGTCATTATCAAGTGTGAGGAAAATTAATTTAGGGTCATATTGTGGATATGATTGATTGTGATCTACCTTTGGGCAAATATAATCAGGCTAGATTAACTACGGGTTATATTTGTCTATTGGACCTAAAGCCCATTAAGAAAAATCAGTTTTCTCGTTTGTCTACTAGAGGGAAGTGGAACTCGATAAAATTAGTGGGAGAACAATTAAATAACACAAGTCCAAACATTTAATTGTAACAATCATTTAACGCGAATCTCTAATAATCCTCTTCTCTATATGTCTCAGATAATCATGTCTAAGAATCCCATAATGTCAATCCTCGACAATAAACTCAATGGCCCTAATTACCTAGATTGGTTGCGTAGTATTAAGCTTCTACTAAATGTTGAGGGGCGTCTCTATGTTTTGAACGAGAGGCTTCCCGCCACTATACCTGCCACAACGACTGATGCTGAAAAGGAAACTTATGAAGTTTGGAAGAAAGATGACACTCATGCTAGGTGCTATATGATAGCCGCCATGGAGCCCGCGCTTGCGAGGAAATATGAGTCTCACTTGCATGCTTTCGATATAAAGGCTCATCTCGATAGCATGTATAGTGAGAATATTAGGGCATCGAGGTACGCTGCTACAAAGGAGTTGATCACAGCGAGACTGCGCGAAGGGGTTTCGGTCCACGAGCACTGTCTCAAAATGATCACTCTCCTTGAAAAGCTAGTGAATCTTGATGTCATCCTCCCGGCCGAGCTCTCGTTGGATTTGATCCTGTTGTCTCTTCCTAGTTCCTATGAATCGTTCATAGTGAACTTCAACATGAACAAACTAGATCCTCCCTTGGATGAGTTAATGAACATGTTGGTCAGCTTCGAGTCCACCATTAAGAAAGAGAAGTATGTTCTCATTGCTGCTACTTCTGGAAAGAAGAGTTCTTTCCAAAAGAAGAGAAAGGAAAGAGTTCCCTTCCCAAACAGCAAGTTCGAAGTGGGTGAAGGTAGTGGGGGCCCCAAAGCAAAGGTTAGCAAACAAGTTGATGATGCTTGCCATCACTGTGGAAAGAAAGGACATTGGCGCCGCAACTGCAAGGCTTACCTAAAGCAAAAAGGTTCTGAAAAGGGTACGTATTTCATTGACGTAAATTTGTCTGTCAACTCTTCTTCTTGGGTATTGGATACGGGCTGTGGCTCACATTTGTGCAATGATTTGCAGCTAATGACAAGAAGTCGAAGACTTAGAGCGGGTGAGACCTACCTAAGGATGGGGAATGGAGCAAGAGTTGCTGCTGAAGCCATTGGCACAATTTACTTAAATGTTTTGGATTCTAGTTTTCCTATTGTTTTGAACGATTGTTTATTTGTTCCGTCGCTCATTAGAAACCTTATTTCTATTCCTGTATTAGATATTGAAGGTTTTACTTTTGTTTTTGGAAATTCGATTTGCATTATACAAAAGAATGAGAATTTAATTTGCAAAGGACGACTATTAAACAACTTGTACGAACTAAATCCAAGTGAAATACCTATTAATGTTATATCAGCAAAACGTAAAGAGATAGATCAAAACCCCGCACAACTTTGGCACGCTAGATTAGGTCATGTCTCTTTAAGAAGGATGAACGATTTTGTTATTGAAGGATTGTTCTCTTTGGAGGACGTGAAATCACTACAAACTTGTGAATCTTGCCTTAAAGGGAAAATGACCAAGTCACCTTACAAAGGGAAAATGGAACGAGCCGAGGGTCTTTTGGATTTGATCCATACAGACGTATGTGGTCCACTAAGTGTTAGTACGAAGGGTGGATACAACTACTTCGCCACCTTTACCGACGATTATTCTAGGTATGGGTATGTGTACTTGATGAAGTACAAGTCTGAAGCATTTGAAAAGTTTAAAGATTTTAGACATGAAGTAGAAAAGCAACTCGGACGAAGTATTAAGAAGCTGCGATCCGATCGTGGTGGAGAATACTTGAGCATCGAGTTCATTGACTAGCTAAAAGAAAATGGGATACAGTCCCAATGGACTCCACCGGGAACTCCTCAACTTAATGGAGTATCCGAACGTCGGAATCGAACTTTATTAGATATGGTTCGATCAATGATGGGGTTCACAAACTTACCGGCATACTTGTGGGGTCATGCACTCCGTACTGCCGCGTATTTGCTGAATAGAGTTAACACCAAAGCAGTTAAATCCACACCTTATGAACTTTGGC
Organism: Erythranthe guttata; assembly: GCF_000504015.1. The sequence goes on from NW_012193624.1 coordinate 139,080, forward strand.
ATTCCCGGAAACCCAATTACAAACATATTAGGATATGGGGTTGTCCCGCTTATGTGAAGCGATTAGTGGGAGATAAGTTGGATAGTAAATCCGACTTGTGCTATTTTGTGGGGTATCCCGAAGACTCAATGAGATACGAGTTCTACTATGTCAAAGAAGCAAAGACGTTTGTTTCGAGAAATGCCACCTTTTTGGAAAGGGAGTTTCTATCCGATAGAAAGGGCAGCATGATAGAACTTGAAATAGTTCAAGAACCACAAAGTGAAGTTCAAACGCAAGAACAAGCAATCGAACCAATACAACAAACCACTAATATACCTCCTGAACCTACGGTACGTAGATCCGAAAGAGTTCGGAAAATGCCGGATAGGTTATTCCTCCTCGAAAATGATGAAGATCATGTTGAGCTTGGACAAGATCCAAGAACATACAATGAGGCCGTATCGGATGCGGACATGGGACATTGGCTAACTGCCATGAAATCCGAAATGGACTCCATGTACTCCAACAAGGTATGGACCTTGGTAGATCCACCCAAAGGAATTGTTCCTATAGGCTGCAAGTGGATCTATAAGAAGAAAATTGGAGTTGATGGAAAGGTATCGACCTATAAAGCTAGATTGGTAGCAAAAGGATACACTCAAAGGCAAGGTGTTGACTATGAGGAAACCTTTTCGCCAATCGCGATGCTGAAGTCCATTAGGATTTTGCTGGCCATAGCTGCGTGGTACAACTACGAGATATGGCAAATGGATGTGAAGACCGCCTTCCTTAATGGAGACATTGAGGAAGAAATCTACATGGCGCAGCCGGAAGGCTTCATATCTTCTGGAAGTGAGCAAAAGGTTTGCAAGCTCCTGCGATCCATTTATGGATTGAAGCAAGCATCCCGTAGTTGGAACATTAGATTCGACTCAACTATCAAAGAGTTTGATTTTGAGAAGAATCCGGAGGAACCTTGTGTATACAAGAAGGTTAGTGGGAGGGCAGTGATATTTTTAGTGCTTTACGTTGATGACATTCTACTCATTGGGAATGACGTAGGAATGCTGCAACAAACGAAAGCATGGTTGTCCACACGTTTCTCAATGAAGGATTTGGGAGAAGCATCTTATGTATTAGGAATACGCATCTATAGAGATAGAGCAAGAAAGATGCTTGGCTTATCCCAAAGCCTGTACATAGACACCGTTATGAGACGGTTTAGCATGGAAGAATCCAAGAAGGGATTCTTGCCAATGTCCCATGGGGTTCGTCTCTCGAAATCTATGTGTCCCCAAACACCTAGTGAAATCGAAGAGATGAAAAGGACGCCCTATGCTTCTGCCATAGGAAGCATAATGTATGGTTTCGCGTGTTTACCTCTTGAAGCGTGAGGTAGGAGCGTACAGTACGTCGAGATTGCTACGGAAACCAATCCGTACAATCGGGGCAGCAATGGAGTGCAGCGGCAGCAGCGGCGGATTGACCACGGCGGCGCGTGAACTTCACGCGCGGACTTCCGGGGCGGCGCGTGGGGCAGCGTGCGGCTTCGGCTCGTGCGTTGCTCCTCGATTCTTCGATCTACAGTCTTCCTCCTCTCGGATTTCACCTCGTATACTTCGATCTACTAAAACGTGGCACTAGACACGAAGTAGTTAGAATTAACGGAAGAAAAGAAAGAAGAAAAGAATACCGAAAGGGATCGGCCAAGGGATGGCCGATTCCGGCGACGGGGCGGCGTCAACGGCGGAGGTGGCCGCGCGAGAGAGAGAGCGAGAGAGAGAGGTGGACGGCCGCTTTAGGGTTAGGGTTTGTGGTGTTTGTGCAAGGTCTATAAATCATGTATTTATAGTCCCTTGCATAAAATCCTAACGGGCTTAAGTTGGAGTGGGACCAACAGCTTAAGCTCGTTAGTTCCTTTACTTGCTCGTCTCTCTCAATTCAATGATCGGAAAATTGTAACGATTACATTTTCGGAATCATTATAATGTCCTAGTCATTACGAGTGCCAACTCTCGTTTTCCAACTTTCCAAAAGTGGAAACCCTAGTTCAGTGCACTTTCTAAATTTGGAAACTTCCCGATTTAGAAAGTTCACTAATACGTTCGCCTACTCTTTTCCTTTTCTTATTCTCATTCATAATTCCAAATTACGAACGTTGGACCCAATCGTATTGACTTCCAATCATGCAAAGATAAACTATTTTATCTCTGACCGTTTATTCAAAGATCTCATGTGCACGAGCAGTGTGACCCTCGATGGTTCAGGTGTAAGCTAGCCGTGGGCCCACAACCCTTTTTGGTCAAAACTCGTCCCCTTCGAGTTACGATTAAGATGAAGCTCGTTTCACCTCAATCACCCAACGAATCAAGATTGGCGTCTAGCAACTACGCGTCATGATTCCCTAGATACAAATGAAGTGCCTGCAAGAACCTTCAGATATAGTTAACGTACAGTACGGTCCCTTCGATACATATGTCCTGATCGAACTAGAGGCATTGGTTCATCGAGACCTCTTTATATGTTCGATGACGGTGCGATCGTTCCAAGTGTTGTAATCGTCACGTGCATGACTTAGAGAATCGAATTCTCTAATCATCACTTAGTCAGCTCTGGCCAGAGACTTAGAATGATTACAAACTTTCAGAACACACAGGACATCCAAGACTATTCTAGCGATCGAATCCCCGACTACAATGCACAGACCTCCCACTAGATTTCGGACTGCACGAACACTGGCCCTTGGGATGGTCCTCGGTGGAACTCAGGGACAGGTCACGATACAGCTGGTCCTCTAGTGAAGTCACGGTGATGTCTAGGTCATAAGGACTAATGGTGTACAACTATACCATAGATATCTCTACTCGATTATTGGGAACCACTTAGAGATTTCTAGGGTGAGGGAGTTCAGTGAACTCGTCAACTTACGAGCACCCACTTATGCATGCCGATATCACAATACCGTTTACTGATGAGATGCAGTACACATACACTAAGTGCTAGTCTTAATGGGAAAGGCCGATATCCTCATTAGTGGCGTAACCCTTCGACTAAGAACACGTTTAACAGTTATAATACTTAAGTAAATATCTCACGATCCTAACGATCAATTACTAGTACTTGTAATAACTGTAAGGACTATATCTATGCTTGTGACAAAGGGACAAAGATATAGAATGCCAAGGTGTTTTATCATTAATACGAATAAAGGTTCGTTTATTACAATAATAAATACGAAAGACCACAGCCACATGTTGGCTTGTTGGTCACCTACTCTAACAGAAACGTGCACAAAAACACTCGCTACAAAAGATAAGCACATAAGTAAAAGTACAAAATCATGCACAAAAGTACTCACGCAAAAGTGCATTCGCAAAAAGGTTCATGAAAACACAAACTACAATCCTAGGACATTAATACAAATCAACAAACATGCACAAACACACTCGCTCAAATGGACATGCACTAACGTACATGTAAAAAAACATGCGCAAAAGTGCATTCGCAACAAAGTTCTTAAAAACACGAAATACAACAA
>NW_012193624.1:150870-162135 GCF_000504015.1 Erythranthe guttata
GCTCTGGATTCCTCACCTGGCCAAGCCAGGTCAGGTCCTAACACAAAAACACTCGCTACAAAAGATAAGGACATAAGTAAAAGTACAAAAAGATGCACAAAAGTACTCACGCAAAAGTGCATTCGCAGAAAGGTTCATGAAAACACAAACTACAATCCTAGGACAATAATACAAATCAACAAACATGCACAAACACACTCGCTCAAATGGACATGCACAAACGTACATGTAAAAAAACATGCGCAAAAGTGCATTCGCAACAACGTTCTTAAAAACACGAAATACAACACTAGGACTTTAATACGCATAACCAAACAACAGCAAGAACACACTAGATACAAAAGATACAGTGGAGTGTAGAAATAACACTCAACGTTTACGTTTACGAGGATTTTTTTATGGATTAATTTATATTTCTCTTTTCATTGGTGGATTTAGTATTCTATAGGTACTAATTGATAATGAGGTGTCCATGAAGCAAAAATTATCAAAGAGTAAGAAAATAGTTGCAATTAGGAAAATCAAATCAAATTAGATGCAAGGATCCCTCAACATCTTCGGTAGTGTCCACGAAGTCGAGCATAACTTTCTCATCCGGACTCTAACTTAACTGGTTCCGGCGGCATTAGAAAGCTATTTCAGCTGGCTACAATTCCTACCTAATGTCAAATTTCCAAATTCGGACTCGAACATGGTCAAAATTGGATTCCAAAAGCGATCATGAAAGTACCCGCTACAGTTCGAGGACACGAATGCGCATCAAGAAACGTGCACAAAAACACTCGCTACAAAAGATTAGAACATAAGTAAAAGTACAAAATCATGCACAAAAGTACTCACGCAAAAGTGCATTCGCAAAAAGGTTCATGAAAACACAAACTACAATCCTAGGACATTAATACAAATCAACAAACATGCACAAACACACTCGCTCAAATGGACATGCACAAACGTACATGTAAAAAAACATGCGCAAAAGTGCATTCGCAAAAAAGTTCTTAAAAACACGAAATACAACACTAGGACTTTAATACGCATAACCAAACAACAGCAAGAACACTAGATACAAAAGATACAGTGGAGTGTAGAAATAACACTCAACGTTTACGTTTACGTGGATTTTTTTATGGATTAATTTATATTTCTCTTTTCATTGGCGGATTTAGTATTCTATAGGTACAAATTGATAATGAGGTGTCCATGAAGCAAAAATGATCAAAGAGTAAGAAAAGAGTTGCAATTAGGAAAATAAAATCAAATTAGAAGAGAGGATCCCTCAACATCTTCGGTAGTGTCCACGAAGTCGAGCATAACTTTCTCATCCTTACTCTAACTAAACTGGTTCCGGCGGCATTAGAAAGCTATTTCAGCTGGCTACAATTCCTGTCTAATGTCAAATTTCCAAATTCGGACTCGAACATGGTCAAAATTGGATTCCAAAAGCGATCATGAAAATACCCGCTACAGTTCGAGGACATGAATGCGCATCAAGAAACGTGCACAAAAACACTCGCTACAAAAGATAAGGACATAAGTAAAAGTACAAAATCATGCACAAAAGTACTCACGCAAAAGTGCATTTGCAGAAAGGTTCATGAAAACACAAACTACAATCCTAGGACAATAATACAAATCAACAAACATGCACAAACACACTCGCTCAAATGGACATGCACAAACGTACATGTAAAAAAACATGCGCAAAAGTGCATTCGCAACAACGTTCTTAAAAACACGAAATACAACACTAGGACTTTAATACGCATAACCAAACAACAGCAAGAACACACTAGATACAAAAGATACAGTGGAGTGTAGAAATAACACTCAACGTTTACGTTTACGAGGATTTTTTTATGGATTAATTTATATTTCTCTTTTCATTGGTGGATTTAGTATTCTATAGGTACTAATTGATAATGAGGTGTCCATGAAGCAAAAATTATCAAAGAGTAAGAAAATAGTTGCAATTAGGAAAATCAAATCAAATTAGATGCAAGGATCCCTCAACATCTTCGGTAGTGTCCACGAAGTCGAGCATAACTTTCTCATCCGGACTCTAACTTAACTGGTTCCGGCGGCATTAGAAAGCTATTTCAGCTGGCTACAATTCCTACCTAATGTCAAATTTCCAAATTCGGACTCGAACATGGTCAAAATTGGATTCCAAAAGCGATCATGAAAGTACCCGCTACAGTTCGAGGACACGAATGCGCATCAAGAAACGTGCACAAAAACACTCGCTACAAAAGATTAGAACATAAGTAAAAGTACAAAATCATGCACAAAAGTACTCACGCAAAAGTGCATTCGCAAAAAGGTTCATGAAAACACAAACTACAATCCTAGGACATTAATACAAATCAACAAACATGCACAAACACACTCGCTCAAATGGACATGCACAAACGTACATGTAAAAAAACATGCGCAAAAGTGCATTCGCAAAAAAGTTCTTAAAAACACGAAATACAACACTAGGACTTTAATACGCATAACCAAACAACAGCAAGAACACTAGATACAAAAGATACAGTGGAGTGTAGAAATAACACTCAACGTTTACGTTTACGTGGATTTTTTTATGGATTAATTTATATTTCTCTTTTCATTGGCGGATTTAGTATTCTATAGGTACAAATTGATAATGAGGTGTCCATGAAGCAAAAATGATCAAAGAGTAAGAAAAGAGTTGCAATTAGGAAAATAAAATCAAATTAGAAGAGAGGATCCCTCAACATCTTCGGTAGTGTCCACGAAGTCGAGCATAACTTTCTCATCCTTACTCTAACTAAACTGGTTCCGGCGGCATTAGAAAGCTATTTCAGCTGGCTACAATTCCTGTCTAATGTCAAATTTCCAAATTCGGACTCGAACATGGTCAAAATTGGATTCCAAAAGCGATCATGAAAATACCCGCTACAGTTCGAGGACATGAATGCGCATCAAGAAACGTGCACAAAAACACTCGCTACAAAAGATAAGGACATAAGTAAAAGTACAAAATCATGCACAAAAGTACTCACGCAAAAGTGCATTCGCAGAAAGGTTCATGAAAACACAAACTACAATCCTAGGACAATAATACAAATCAACAAACATGCACAAACACACTCGCTCAAATGGACATGCACAAACGTACATGTAAAAAAACATGCGCAAAAGTGCATTCGCAACAACGTTCTTAAAAACACGAAATACAACACTAGGACTTTAATACGCATAACCAAACAACAGCAAGAACACACTAGATACAAAAGATACAGTGGAGTGTAGAAATAACACTCAACGTTTACGTTTACGTGGATTTTTTTATGGATTAATTTATATTTCTCTTTTAATTGGTGGATTTAGTATTCTATAGGTACAAATTGATAATGAGGTGTCCATGAAGCAAAAATGATCAAAGAGTAAGAAAAGAGTTGCAAGTAGGAAAATAAAATGAAATTAGAAGAGAGGATCCCTCAACATCTTCGGTAGTGTCCACGAAGTCGACCATAACTTTCTCATCCGGACTCCAAATAAACTGGTTCCGGCGGCATTAGAAAGCTATTTTAGTTGGCTACAGTTCTTGTCTAATGTCAAATTTCCAAATTCGGACTCGAACATGGTCAAAATTGGATTCCAAAAGCGATCATGAAAATACCCGCTACAGTTCGAGGACATGAATGCGCATCAAGAAACGTGCACAAAAACACTCGCTACAAAAGATAAGGACATAAGTAAAAGTACAAAATCATGCACAAAAGTACTCACGCAAAAGTGCATTCGCAGAAAGGTTCATGAAAACACAAACTACAATCCTAGGACAATAATACAAATCAACAAACATGCACAAACACACTCGCTCAAATGGACATGCACAAACGTACATGTAAAAAAACATGCGCAAAAGTGCATTCGCAACAACGTTCTTAAAAACACGAAATACAACACTAGGACTTTAATACGCATAACCAAACAACAGCAAGAACACACTAGATACAAAAGATACAGTGGAGTGTAGAAATAACACTCAACGTTTACGTTTACGAGGATTTTTTTATGGATTAATTTATATTTCTCTTTTCATTGGTGGATTTAGTATTCTATAGGTACTAATTGATAATGAGGTGTCCATGAAGCAAAAATTATCAAAGAGTAAGAAAATAGTTGCAATTAGGAAAATCAAATCAAATTAGATGCAAGGATCCCTCAACATCTTCGGTAGTGTCCACGAAGTCGAGCATAACTTTCTCATCCGGACTCTAACTTAACTGGTTCCGGCGGCATTAGAAAGCTATTTCAGCTGGCTACAATTCCTGCCTAATGTCAATTTCCAAATTCGGACTCGAACATGGTCAAAATTGGATTCCAAAAGCGATCATGAAAATACCCGCTACAGTTCGAGGACACGAATGCGCATCAAGAAACGTGCAAAAAAACACTCGCTACAAAAGATAAGCACATAAGTAAAAGTACAAAATCATGCACAAAAGTACTCACGCAAAAGTGCATTCGCAAAAAGGTTCATGAAAACACAAACTACAATCCTAGGACAATAATACAAATCAACAAACATGCACAAACACACTCGCTCAAATGGACATGCACAAACGTACATGTAAAAAAACATGCGCAAAAGTGCATTCGCAACAACGTTCTTAAAAACACGAAATACCACACCAGGACTTTAATACTCATAACCAAACAACAGCAAGAACACACTAGATACAAAAGATACAGTGGAGTGTAGAAATAACACTCAACGTTTACGTTTACGTGGATTTTTTTATGGATTATTTATATTTCTCTTTTCATTGGTGGATTTAGTATACTATAGGTACAAATTGATAATGAGGTGTCCATGAAGCAAAAATGATCAAAGAGTAAGAAAAGAGTTGCAATAAGGAAAATCAAATCAAATTAGAAGAGAGGATCCCTCAACATCTTCGGTAGTGTCCACGAAGTCGACCATAACTTTCTCATCCGGACTCCAAATAAACTGGTTCCAGCGGCATTAGAAAGCTATTTCAGCTGGCTACAATTCCTGTCTAATGTCAAATTTCCAAATTCGGACTCGAACATGGTCAAAATTGGATTCCAAAAGCGATCATGAAAATACCCGCTACAGTTCGAGGACACGAATGCGCATCAAGAAACGTGCACAAAAACACTCGCTACAAAAGATAAGCACATAAGTAAAAGTACAAAATCATGCACAAAAGTACTCACGCAAAAGTGCATTCGCAAAAAGGTTCATGAAAACACAAACTACAATCCTAGGACATTAATACAAATCAACAAACATGCACAAACACACTCGCTCAAATGGACATGCACAAACGTACATGTAAAAAAACATGCGCAAAAGTGCATTCACGACAACGTTCTTAAAAACACGAAATACAACACTAGGACTTTAATACGCTTAACCAAACAATAGCAAGAACACTAGATACAAAAGATACAGTGGAGTGTAGAAATAACACTCAACGTTTACGTTTACGTGGAATTTTTTATGGATTAATTTATATTTCTCTTTTCATTGGTGGATTTAGTATTCTATAGGTACAAATTGATAATGAGGTGTCCATGAAGCAAAAATGATCAAAGAGTAAGAAAAGAGTTGCAATTAGGAAAATAAAATGAAATTAGAAGTGAGAATCCCTCAACATCTTCGGTAGTGTCCACGAAGTCGAGCATAACTTTCTCATCCGGACTCCAAATAAACTGGTTATGGCGGCATTAGAAAGCTATTTCAGCTGGCTACAATTCCTGTCTAATGTCAAATTTCCAAATTCGTACTCGAACATGGTCAAAATTGGATTCCAAAAGCGATCATGAAAATACCCGCTATAGTTCGAGGACACGAATGCGCATCAAGAAACGTGCACAAAAACACTCGCTACAAAAGATACGCACATAAGTAAAAGTACAAACTCATGCACAAAAGTACTCACGCAAAAGTGCATTCGCAAAAAGGTTCATGAAAACACAAACTACAATCCTAGGACAATAATACAAATCAACAAACATGCACAAACACACTCGCTCAAATGGACATGCACAAACGTACATGTAAAAAAACATGCGCAAAAGTGCATTCGCAACAACGTTCTTAAAAACACGAAATACAACACCAGGACTTTAATACGCATAACCAAACCACAGCAAGCACACACTAGATACAAAATATACAGTGGAGTGTAGAAATAACACTCAACGTTTACGTTTACGTGGATTTTTTTATGGATTAATTTATATTTCTCTTTTCATTGGTGAATTTAGTATTCTATAGGTACAAATTGATAATGAGGTGTCCATGAAGCAAAAATGATCAAAGAGTAAGAAAAGAGTTGCAATAAGGAAAAACAAATGAAATTAGAAGAGAGGATCCCTCAACATCTTCGGTAGTGTCCACGAAGTCGAGCATAACTTTCTCATCCGTACTCCAAATAAAATCGTTCCAGCGGCATTAGAAAGCTATTTCAGCTGGCTACAATTCCTGTCTAATGTCAAATTTCCAAATTCGGACTCGAACATGGTCAAAATTGGATTCCAATATGCGAGCATGAAAATACCCGCTACAGTTCGAGGACACGAATGTGCAGGAGAAACGTGCACAAAAACACTCGCTACAAAAGATAAGCACATAAGTAAAAGTACAAAATCATGCACAAAAGTACTCACGCAAAAGTGCATTCGCAAAAAGGTTCATGAAAACACAAACTACAATCCTAGGACATTAATACAAATCAACAAACATGCACAAACACACTCGCTCAAATGGACATGCACAAACGTACATGTAAAAAAACATGCGCAAAAGTGCATTCGCAACAAAGTTCTTAAAAACACGAAATACAACACTAGGACTTTAAGACGCATAACCAAACAACAACAAGAACACTAGATACAAAAGATACAGTGGAGTGTAGAAATAACACTCAACGTTTACGTTTACGGGGATTTTTTTATGGATTAATTTATATTTCTCTTTTCATTGGTGGATTTAGTATTCTATAGGTACAAATTGATAATGAGGTGTCCATGAAGCAAAAATGATCAAAGCGTAAGAAAAGAGTTGCAATTAGGAAAATCAAATGAAATTAGAAGAGAGGATCCCTCAACATCTTCGGTAGTGTCCACGAAGTCGAGCATAAATTTCTCATCCGGACTCCAAATAAACTGGTTCTGGCGGCATTAGAAAGCTATTTCAGCTGGCTACAATTCCTGTCTAATGTCAAATTTCCAAATTCGGACTCGAACATGGTCAAAATTGGATTCCAAAAGCGATCATGAAAATACCCGCTACAGTTCGAGGACACGAATGCGCATCAAGAAACGTGCACAAAAACACTCGCTACAAAAGATAAGCACATAAGTAAAAGTACAAAATCATGCACAAAAGTACTCACGCAAAACTGCATTCGCAAAAAGGTTCATGAAAACACAAACTACAATCCTAGGACATTAATACAAATCAACAAACATGCACAAACACACTCGCTCAAATGGACATGCGCAAAGGTGCATGTAAAAAAACATGCGCAAAAGTGCATTCGCAACAACGTTCTTAAAAACACGAAATACAACACCTAGATTTTTATACGCATAACCTAACAACAGCAAGAGCACACTAGATTCAAAAGATACAGTGGAGTGTAGAAATAACACTCAACGTTTACGTTTACGTGGATTTTTTTATGGATTAATTTATATTTCTCTTTTAATTGGTGGATTTAGTATTCTATAGGTACAAATTGATAATGAGGTGTCCATGAAGCAAAAATGATCAAAGAGTAAGAAAAGAGTTGCAATTAGGAAAATAAAATGAAATTAGAAGAGAGGATCCCTCAACATGTTCGGTAGTGTCGACGAAGTCGAGCATAACTTTCTCATCCGGACTCCAAATAAACTGGTTACGGCGGCATTAGAAAGCTATTTCAGCTGGCTGCAATTCCTGTCTAATGTCAAATTTCCAAATTCGGACTTGAACATGGTCAAAATTGGATTCCAAAAGCGAACATGAAAATACCCGCTACAATTCGTGGACACGAATGCGCATCAAGAAACGTGCACAAAAACACTCGCTACAAAAGATAAGCACATAAGTAAAAGTACAAAATCATGCACAAAATTACTCACGCAAAAGTGCATTCGCAAAAAGGTTCATGAAAACACAAACTACAATCCTAGGACATTAATACAAATCAACAAACATGCACAAAGACACTCGCTCAAATGGACATGCACAAACGTACATGTAAAAAAACATGCGCAAAAGTGCATTCGCAACAACGTTCTTAAAAACACGAAATACAACACCAAGATTTTTATACGCATAACCAAACAACAGCAAGAACACACTAGATACAAAAGATAAAGTGGAGTGTAGAAATAACACTCAACGTTTACGTTTACGTGGATTTTTTTATGGATTAATTTATATTTCTCTTTTCATTGGTGGATATTGTATTCTATAGGTACAAATTGATAATGAGGTGTCCATGAAGCAAAAATGATCAAAGAGTAAGAAAAGAGTTGCAATTAGGAAAATAAAATGAAATTAGAAGAGAGGATCCCTCAACATCTTCGGTAGTGTCCACGAAGTCGAGCATAACTTTCTCATCCGGACTCCAAATAAACTTGTTCCGGCGGCATTAGAAAGCTATATCAGCTGGCTACAATTCCTATCTAATGTCAAATTTCGAAATTCGGACTCGAACATGGTCAAAATTGGATTCCAAAAGCGATCATGAAAATACCCGCTACAGTTCGAGGACACGAATGCGCATCAAGAAACGTGCACAAAAACACTCGCTACAAAAGATACGCACATAAGTAAAAGTACAAAATTATGCACAAAAGTACTCACGCAAAAGTGCATTCGCAAAAAGGTTCATGAAAACACATACTACAATCCTAGGACAATAATACAAATCAACAAACATGCACAAACACACTCGCTGAAATGGACATGCACAAACGTACATGTAAAAAAACATGCGCAAAAGTGCATTCACAACAACGTTCTTAAAAAAACGAAATACCACAACAGGACTTTAATACGCATAACCAAACAACAGCAAGAACACACTAGATACAAAAGATACAGTGGAGTGTAGAAATAACACTCAACGTTTACGTTTACGTGGATTTTTTTATGGATTAATTTATATTTCTCTTTTGATTGGTGGATTTAGTATTCTATAGGTACAAATTGAAAATGAGGTGTCCATGAAGCAAAAATGATCAAAGAGTAAGAAAAGAGTTGCAATAAGGAAAATCAAATCAAATTAGAAGAGAGGATCCCTCAACATCTTCGGTAGTGTCCACGAAGTCGAGCATAACATTCTCATCCGGAATCCAAATAAACTGGTTCCGGCGGCATTAGAAAGCTATTTCAGCTGCCTACAATTCCTGTCTAATGTCATATTTCCAAATTCGGACTCGAACATGGTCAAAATTGGATTCCAAAAGCGATCATGAAAATACCCGCTACAGTTCGAGGACACGAATGCGCATCAAGAAACGTGCACAAAAACACTCGCTACAAAAGATAAGCACATAAGTAAAAGTACAAAATCATGCACAAAAGTACTCACGCAAAAGTGCATTCGCAAAAAGGTTCATGAAAACACAAACTACAATCCTAGGACATTAATACAAATCAACAAACATGCACAAACACACTCGCTCAAATGGACATGCACAAACGTACATGTAAAAAGACATGCGCAAAAGTGCATTCGCAACAAAGTTCTTAAAAACACGAAATACAACACTAGGACTTTAAGACGCATAACCAAACAACAACAAGAACACTAGATACAAAAGATACAGTGGAGTGTAGAAATAACACTCAACGTTTACGTTTACGGGGAGTTTTTTATGGATTAATTTATATTTCTCTTTTCATTGGTGGATTTAGTATTCTATAGGTACTAATTGATAATGAGGTGTCCATGAAGCAAAAATTATCAAAGAGTAAGAAAATAGTTGCAATTAGGAAAATCAAATCAAATTAGATGCAAGGATCCCTCAACATCTTCGGTAGTGTCCACGAAGTCGAGCATAAATTTCTCATCCGGACTCTAACTTAACTGGTTCCGGCGGCATTAGAAAGCTATTTCAGCTGGCTACAACTCCTGCCTAATGTCAAATTTCCAAATTCGGACTCGAACATGGTCAAAATTGGATTCCAAAAGCGATCATGAAAATACCCGCTACAGTTCGAGGACACGAATGCGCATCAAGAAACGTGCACAAAAACACTCGCTACAAAAGATAAGCACATAAGTAAAAGTACAAAATCATGCACAAAAGTACTCACGCAAAACTGCATTCGCAAAAAGGTTCATGAAAACACAAACTACAATCCTAGGACATTAATACGAATCAACAAACATGCACAAACACACTCGCTCAAATGGACATGCACAAACGTACATGTAAAAAAACATGCGCAAAAGTGCATTCGCAACAAAGTTCTTAAAAACACGAAATATAACACTAGGACTTTAATACGCATAACCAAACAACAACAAGAACACTAGATACAAAAGATAAAGTGGAGTGTAGAAATAACACTCAACGTTTACGTTTACGGGGATTTTTTTATGGATTAATTTATATTTCTCTTTTCATTGGTGGATTTAGTATTCTATAGGTACAAATTGATAATGAGGTGTCCATGAAGCAAAAATGATCAAAGCGTAAGAAAAGAGTTGCAATTAGGAAAATAAAATGATATTGGAAGAGAGGATCCCTCAACATCTTCGGTAGTGTCCACGAAGTCGAGCATAAATTTCTCATCCGGACTCCAAATAAACTGGTTCTGGCGGCATTAGAAAGTTATTTCAGCTGGCTACAATTCCTGTCTAATGTCAAATTTCCAAATTCGGACTCGAACATGGTCAAAATTGGATTCCAAAAGCGATCATGAAAATACCCGCTACAGTTCGAGGACACGAATGCGCATCAAGAAACGTGCACAAAAACACTCGCTACAAAAGATAAGCACATAAGTAAAAGTACAAACTCATGCACAAAAGTACTCACGCAAAAGTGCATTCGCAAAAAGGTTCATGAAAACACAAACTACAATCCTAGGACAATAATACAAATCAACAAACATGCACAAACACACTCGCTCAAATGGACATGCACAAACGTACATGTAAAAAAACATGCGCAAAAGTGCATTCGCAACAACGTTCTTAAAAACACGAAATACAACACCAAGACTTTAATACGCATAACCAAACAACAGCAAGAACA